>JARYGA010045624.1:0-107267 GCA_030545235.1 Helianthus tuberosus | reverse complement strand
CGTACACCAACGGAAATTCGCCAATTCTTGGGATTGGCAGGTTACTACAGGAGGTTCATTAAGGATTTTTTTTCTAAGATTGCACAGCCTCTCACTTCACTGACGCAGAAAGGCGTTGTTTATCGATGGGGAAATGCACAGGAAGTAGCGTTTCAACACTTAAAGGATAGACTTTGCAGTGCACCTATCCTTTCATTGCCAGAGGGCACAGACGACTTCGTGGTTTACTGCGACGCATCAATTCAGGGTCTTGGTTGTGTGCTGATGCAACGGGATAAGGTTATACCTACGCCTCACGCCAACTCAAAGTTCATGAAAAGAACTACACTACACATGACTTAGAGCTGGGAGCTGTTGTTTTTGCACTTAAGATATGGAGACACTACCTGTATGGTACCAAGTGTGCCATCTACACTGATCACAGAAGCCTCGAGCATATCTTTAAACAGAAGGAACTTAATATGAGACAACGATGATGGGTCGAACTGCTGAACGATTACGAATGCTCAATCAGGTACCACCCGGGCAAAGCCAATGTTGTGGCTGACGCCCTCAGTCGAAAGGACACTGCGCCTAAGCGCGTACGAGCTTTACAACTTACTATACAGTCTAGTCTTCCTTCCCAAATACGAAATGCTCAGGTAGAAGCATTGAAACCAGAAAACGTCAGGGCTGAAGCCCTGCGCGGTTCAAGGCAACGCTTAGAACAGAAGGAAGACGGTGCTTACTACGTCACAGGACGCATTTGGGTCCCACTTTATGGCAACCTACGAGAGCTTGTGATGGATGAGGCACACAAGTCTCGCTACTCAGTACAGCCGGGTTCAGATAAAATGTATCACGATATCAAAACTATGTATTGGTGGCCTAGCATGAAGGCCCACATAGCAACATACGTTAGCAAGTGCTTGACCTGTGCGAGAGTCAAGGCGGAATACCAGAAACCTTCAGGCCCCCTTCAACAACCAGAGATACCACAATGGAAATGGGAGCAAATTTCCATGGATTTTGTTACTGGCCTACCTAGATCACAACGTGGTAACGATACGATTTGGGTGATCGTGGATCAACTCATAAAGTCTGCTCACTTCTTGGCTATCAAGGAAATGGATAAGTTCTCCACGCTAGCAAACGTATATCTTAAGGAAGTTGTCTCGAGGCACGGGGTGCCCACCTCTATTATTTCCGATCGTGATGCACGTTTCACTTCAGAACTTTGGCAAGCGATGCACAAATCTTTCGGTTCACGATTAGACATGAGCACAACTTATCACCCGCAAACGGATGGGCAGTCTGAACGCACCATCCAAACCTTTGAAGACATGCTTAGGGCATGTGTGATTGACTTTGGCAACGGCTGGGAAAAGCATCTGCCACTTGTGGAATTTTCGTACAATAACAGCTACCACACCAGCATTAAAGTTGCTCCGTTTGAGGCATTGTACGGGCGTAAATGCCGGTCACCTCTTTGTTGGGCAGAGGTGGGAGATAGTCAGATCACTGGTCCAGAACTTGTGGTAGACACAACAGAACGAATTGCCCAAATACAACAACGAATGGCGGCAGCTCGTGACCGTCAGAAAAGCTACGCCGATAAGGGCAGGAAACCACTTGAGCTCCAGGTTGGGGAGCGGGTACTACTCAAAGTCTCACCCTGGAAGGGTGTGGTTCATTTTGGCAAGCGAGGTAAACTTAACCCCCGATACGTCGGACCTTTCGAAGTCATCGAGAAGATAGGCAAGGTGGCCTACAAACTGAACTTACCAGCAGAACTCAGTGCAGTTCACAACGTTTTCCACGTGTCGAATCTGAAGAAGTGTCTGTCAGATGAGACCCTCATAGTTCCTTTGAAGGAGCTCACTATCGACGAACAGTTGCATTTCGTCGAAGAACCAGTTGAAATCACGGACCGGGATGTTAAGGTCCTCAAGAACACTAGAATACCTCTTGTTCGAGTTCGTTGGAACTCCCGTCGTGGCCCAGAGTTCACCTGGGAACGAGAAGATCAAATGAAACTCAAGTATCCCCAGTTATTCGGAAACAGTGCAACCACTACTGAGGCTGAAGCTACAACAGAATTTCGGGACGAAATTCCAAATCAACGGGGGGATGATGTGACACCCCAGGAAAACCAGTAAACTACACAACACAACTAGCTTCCTCAGTAACCACGTGCTAAATTTCGGGACGAAATTTCTTTCAAGTTGGGGATAATGTGACAACTCGAGTTTTTTCAAGGTTTCGCCTCTATACGTTACTTGCTTTAAGTTGTGTTTTGTGAATTAATTGCATCGAAACCATGTACTATGATTGGTGTTAAGCTGTTTATGTTGATATGTGTATATGTGCTCTATATTTGTATTGATAATAGTATGGTATTGTTAAAACCAAGTATTGGAGCCCTGCCGAAAACACTCGTTTGAAAACCCCCCTGCGAAATCACCCTGGACGAAAACACTTGACACCAAGTGTTTTCATCAATATGGTGGACCGACGGAAACAAGATGGGCTTCGGCCCAGTAACGATCATATTATAGTATTTTGATCTTAAGCTTTACGCGGATGTTTGATTAGATGAACCCTAATCACCTACCCCTCTCCCTTTCATTTTCCTTGAACCCGACGGCTACCTTCTCCTCAGTTGAATTCGGATCGGCCTGGTTTAAATCATGCAGTGTTCGGTTAGTGGTTCTTATCTGTGGCATCTATATTTGTATGATATTGTTTAGTTGTAATATTGAATGAAATTAATGATTGATTAATTGTGATAATATGTGAAGATGTTATACAGTTATGGGTATGTTGTTGTTGTGATCGTGTATGATTAAATAGTTGAGTATATGTAATTTATAATTGAATATTGCATGGCTCAATGTTTTCAAGTAATGTCTATGTATACTCAGACAATATCACGTGATACTATCAGATTGTTTAACTTTTATCAAATAAAAATTTAAGGTGTAATTTGTTTAGTGGACCTCCAATGATCGAATTTCAATAACAATTATTGTATCTGGGTCGACATCATCAATACAATTCACATGACTTACACTTTAAATGATTTTTGAATTTGAATTAGAAAGTGGGCTGTTGTCAGTGTAGGTTTATGATAATTGGGTCGTTCAAATCAAGTAGGCTGACACTAATATTAAGTTTGGCTTGAGTATATGGATTATGAACATGATCGTAGGAATGAAAATGGGAGAAACTGTTGTTATGGTTACACAAAACTTGTATGGATTGAAATGGATTTCACCTAAATAGTGATTTCGTCCAAAAAGGGATTTCGCCAAAGTCTGTGAATTGTCATGTGATTTCGTGAGTGTTACTCAGTAACATGGTTGGTTTATTTACTTCGTTAGTTTATTAACTTGGTTAAGTTACTAACCTTGTTAACTTTGTTAATTCCGTTAAGTACATAACATTACAAGTTTATTAACTCTGTTAAGTTGATAAATTCCGTTAGTCATTAACTCACTCTGTAAAGTTTATTAACTATGTTCGTATGTCAACCCTGTTAGCATGTTAACTCTGTTAGAACGATAGCTCTGTTGATACGTAAATTCGGTTGCATGTTAACTCTGTTAAACCTGTTAATTGATAACCCATGTTAGAATAGACTGAAAACTCAATTACGTGAAACACGAATTGTACGAACATGAAATAACTGTTATGTACTACTTGTTAATGATCGCCTAAGCACACTTCGTGACATAGATGGTATGTGAATCTATACGAACTTAACTAATGGAGTATACGTGTATAACTATAGGACTTGATTGATTACTTGCGAGCACATACTTTAGCATACCGAGCAAACCAAGGTGAGTTCACACTCTTACCAAGGCATGGGATTCCCGGGGATTGGGAATGGGTTGAATGATGGGATTTAACAATTACTCGTACTTACACGGCTACTAGACTATCTACCATCGTCCTCGGGTTAAGCAGGGCACTTACGTAAAACCTACGTAAACAAATACTTACCACTGTCCTCAGGTTTCGAGGGACACTTACGTAAAACCTACGTAACTCACACATGCTACTGTCTTCCGGGGTCAGGAAGGACACTTACGTAAAACCTACGTAAACCCCACGCGTACCACTGTCCTCGGGTAAAGAAGGGCACTTACGTAAAACCTACGTAAACCTTGTACGTACTACTGTTCTCGGGTTAAGAAGAACACTTATGGTTACAAATAGTCTAGTGTAAATACAAACATGGGAAGCCCCCACTGATAGAAAATACAAACATGGGAAGCCCCCACTGATAGTAAATACAAACATGGGAAGCCCCCACTGATAGTACATACAACATGGGAAGCCCCCACCAATTGAATCTACACAACGGCTTAGTTAATAACGCATAGTTATGCAACGAACTTACTTACTGTGAACTCGCTCAACTAGTTGTTGACTTTCTGTTACATACCTTGCAGGTCCATAGGTATTCTTGGAGCTTGCACGGGAGGCGCGGTCGTTGTGGGCACGGATTGTGGATGCTTTTATGAAAACGTTATGGCTCTTTGAACTAAACACTTGTGTTGGATTTTCTATACTATGCTTCCGCTACCTATACTATGTTTTTGATTGGACACCAATTGTATTGTGATGGATTACATTTACTTTTACTTATTACTTATATGTTCAATATGATTGGTGGCTTGATCCTGGTTCAAAGCTGTCCACTGCTGAAAGTCAACCTCTGTTCTCTCATTTCCTTGGTAATCATTGTTGTTCAAAATCAGTGCTTTAAACCACTGCTAGATGGCTATCCACTGATACTTCAAAGTCTCCCACTGCTTTCATTTGTCCCTTTCACAAACCACTGACACTTATACCATCAGTGGTTTTCTAATCAACTGTCTTCCATTTTGTACCTTTCCATCAGAGGTTGGCACGTGGACAGTACATATCCGTCAGATCTTTGTAACCGCTGCCACGTCAGCATTCACTTTTTCCTTTACAAAACCCTGATCAAAACCCCAAACAAGGTTTTCACTGTCGAATTGAATTCAAAATTCCTTTCTCAAAGCAGTTACCAATCATTTCCCTTAAATCACTCACCATCTTCTTCATCTCGCAATCACACAAATCCTTCACCATTATTACAAAATCACTCACCATTCAAAATGGCCGATGATCTTCCACTCAAACTCCCACATAATTACTTGGGCTTACTTAAAAAACCAAGTCATACTGAAACCTTTGATTCCATTATTGATACCATGTCATCTTCAAAGTACAAAACTTTGTTGACTTGTGATGCTCCAATTTACAAGGACACCCAGCAAGAATTTTGGAAAAAGGCTACATTGGAAACTACGGATAAAACCCCCATAGCCATAAATTCTTCTATAAAGGGTGTTCCAGTCAAAATAACACCTCAAACCATATCGGAGGTTTTTGAACTCAATGATCTTGAAGGTAAAACATCTTTCCCAAAAACAGAGTATCAACGTGATTTCATTGAAAGAGGTTATGAGGAACAAATGAAAAAAGATACTTTACAAAAAGGTAGCTTTCCTCCTACCACAAGGTTTTTGTTTCACACTCTTCTCATGTGTGTTTCTAATAAAACAACTGCTTTCAATGAAATCCCATTGAAGATTCAATACCTGGGTTATGCCATATTACAAGGAGAAAATTTTAACTATTCCCAGGAAATCTTCAATTATCTTGTTACAAATGTTAATAAAAAGGCATTTCTGCTCTTTCCAAGGTTTTTAAGTTATTATTTCACAAAGAAATTTGCAAAAGATAATGCTCATGTCCTTATTCAAGGAGAGCCTTTTCAAATGAATGGCCTTACACCTGAAACATTTACAAGGCTATCAAAAGTGTCCAAAACACAAGCAGAGGCTCCTGAGCAGACTTTAGCAGCTATCATTGCTCCTCAGGCACCTGCTGCTGAGCCCACTGCTCAAGGTGATCACAGCAGCAAAATAACTGCTATGAAACCCACACCTAAAACCACCAGAAAACCAAAACAAAACAAAACACAAAAGCCCCCCAAACCTAAAACAAAGGCAACTCTGGAAGATGAGATCCCAGAGCAACTGCCAGTGATAACACAAAGTCACCAGAAACCACTGCTGCTACTTCCTCATAGCAGATGGTAGAAAGATCTCAACCCATGCTTCAAACTCCTCCTGCTTCTTTTAAAAAAGAACAGGTTGTAAGAACAGGGACACCAAATTATGATGCTCTGGAATCACTTGCTTCCATCATCCACAGCCCACTGCCCGGGGCAAATTCGCTTTCTACACCTATCCTCACTTCCCAAATCCCCCCACAAACAAAACTTTTGTTGGATGCTCTTGATTTAAACCAAACACAAACCAGTCCTTCTCACTCACTTGTATATGAGAATATACCCCAACAAGTGATTGGGTCTGGTGTTTCAATCATTGCTAACCCACCAACAACACCTGAGGAGGTTACACCCCTTGAGTTACATGTAACTCTTGGTGGTAGTTCAAGTGAAGCAGCTACTACAAGTGTAGAACCCACTGGTTTACACTTGGACAGTATTTTCATCCCTAAGACTTCCTTGAAGGAAATTTCTTCTATGGGGCCCATGGAGTTTCCAGTTTTTACTGGGTCTCTTAAAATGGTAACCTCTTTTGGAGAAAGAAGTCCCCAGTACCAAGACAAAGGGGCATCAGGGGATGACTTTTGGGAAACTTTCCCTAAGTCAACCACTGATACAACCACTGCCAGTGGGAAATCAGATGATCCCATTAAGTTGAGTGATGGTTTAATGTACCGAGAATTGACGGATAGAGTTGACAAACTCGATACATCTGTTGCAGAAATCAAAGACATGCTGCAACAGTTGTTGAAAGTACAAAAGGTACCACCCACTGCTGCTCCAGCTCAAACATCTGTTCCAACATCTGTTCCTACTCCAAATGAGTTGTGGAGTTTATTTTAACCTTTGCTCATCCAACAAAGAGAATATGTTGATCAGCAACATGAAATACAAGTTCAAAAGATCAAAAATCTCATAGAGGCAAGGTTCAAAGATACACAGGCTGACATAAAGGCAATCAAGGCCCATTTATTGAATACCACTGGCACTGCTCCTCCCTCTATAATCTTTGTGGATAATCCACCACCAGCTGATGCCAAAAAGGGGGAGAAAATGAAGCAGTTGAAGAAAAAGGGATATGAAGATAGATTGTATATTGCACCAGACAATTCAAGTATGCTTGCAGACATCCCTAAGCCAGATGGTACTAAAAAGGTTGATGTAACCACAAATGCCATTGCTGATGCAAAAGCAAGGGTAAAAAGGGATATGGAGGCAAAGGATAAAGCAAGGTTTGAACAGGAGAAAATAGTTTTTATGGAAATGAATGAGCAGGGTACTTCTGAGCCAAAGGATGAAGAAAGACCTGAGCCAAAAAGAAACCAGCCCACTAGAAAAGTGAGGCAACCCAAACACATACCATCCAGATCCACAAAACATACTCCCAAACCTTCCAAAAGCTCCACACATCAATCTTCCAAACCAACAGTTGTTGTAACACCTGTTGTATCAACAACTGTTGGTACTTCAGTGGTTTCAGCAGTTGTTAACCCAACAACCACCACTTCAACTATAAACACTGCTCCCACTTTAACCACTACCAAACCAAAAACATCCTCACCACCAAAACAACCTCCTGCTAAAAAGCAGAAGACAGCTGATGACACATCATCAGTTGTAATGACAACAGTGGTTGAAACACCAGTTGTTTCAACAGCTGTTAGTCAGCCACCTTCCACTTCAATCACCACCACTCAAATCACTACTTCACAACCCTCCAAAACACCACCAGTCTCTCCTAATCCAAAAAGGAGAAGGATAATCTTGCAAGATGAAGATTCTTCACCACCACCAGAATCTTCACAACCATTGTCACTTGTTACCATTCCAAACCCTGTTCCACTCTCTTCAGCACAAGTCTTTAACCCAAACACTGCCATTACTCCTGCAGGGTTCCAGTATCCTTTAGAGCTTATAGCAGTTAGAGAGGAGATCAAATCCTTCTACTCTGAAGATGACCCTGCTAAAATGAGTTTACCATCTCTTCAAGGATATCCTAGGCCTAACAACATTGAAGAATATTTGAAGTTAAAGGCCCAACAAGTAGAGGATATCTCTAAAAGAAACTCACAAGGAAAATCTGACAAATAAATTTAAAGACACTATCAATTCCTGCTCACACAAGTCAGAACTTTGGAGCAGTTTTCAAAAGATTTGTGTCAAAAGCTTTCAGAAAGAGATGATGAAACCTTGAGAAAAGATTACATTGAGCATATTATGGCCTTCAAGAAATCCAAGGGTGAAAAAGCTCAGTATAAAGAATGGACAGTTGGTGAGCTCAAGGAGGAGTTAGAAAGAATTGAAAAAATGAATAAAGAGAAAGTTAAACATACTCCTCCTGTTTGGGCAAAGTACAAGAAGAATGTGCCTGATAAAGCATTAAAGTTGAAGAGAATGAAAGAGGAACTTATCACTGCTGATTTTGGATCAAGAAATCAGGTGACAAGGTGGAAAGAAGAAAAGGTGGAAAGAAGAAAAGGTGGTGGCCTCTTACCAAAAGCTGGAAGAGCTGAGAAAGAAGAATCCAAATATTCCACAAAAACCAGTCTATCCTGAAGCAGAGGTTTCAACTAGACCACCAAAGCTGCAAATCAGGAAATCCACTGCTCCACCTACTGCTCACTTTTATCAAAGAAGGAAACAAAAACAGATGGATGTAGAAAGAGCAGAGGATATAGAAGCAGGGAATGATATTATAAAATCAGTCCGCAAGCAGATGATATCTGAAAATCCTGAGCTTGCTCATGCTCAAAGTACTGCTCAGCCAGTTATCACCATGCCACCATCTCCAAACTCATCATCAATAAAACCTCTCCCAAGAAACCCACCGGATTCAAAAGTACTAAAGTGGAAATCTGACAAACAGACCCACGTACTGACTCTGATCAAATCTAGTGGTGAAGTGAAGAAAATATCAAGGGAACAAGCATTGGGCCTGGGTGTTGAAGATCTGCAAGATCTCCTTGATCTTACACTGTGTAGGGATGAGGATGACACAGATTCCTTGGACTTTGAATTACAATTCAAAGGTCAAATCAGGGAATTGTTGATGAGGCAATAAAGATCCATAATAATGAAGAGTTTTGGCATTATCTATTCCAGGGGGAGATTGTTGGGATTGAACCTTACCAAAGGAACAGTTGATTAACGCCAAAACTGAATCAGAGCAGTGGATCCATAATAAGCAGATGTTACTATTCATTCTCTCCCCTTGAAAGTGGCTAAACAAATGATGACCTCTATCTACTGCTCGTCTACAACAACTGTCCTTCAACAACTGCTGATGATTAAAGACTGTTGAAGACTAACACTGATGCTCAATCTACTGATCTGGGTCAAGCACTGCTGGATACATAATGCACTGCTGGAGTCACAACAGTGGAAGGAGAAAGCAGTAGTTTAGTCTATTCATTGTAATGTATTGTAATCAGTTGTTTGCATTAGCAGTAGTTGTATTAGAACAGTAGTTACAGGTTGTTAGGAGGTTAGATGTCACTTTCATGGTGACGTCAGCCAAGATGCCACAGTGGTTTGCTCGTGCCTATAAATAGAACAGTACCCTGTACTTTCACCACTTGTCTTCCTGCACGAACAATTCATTGTGAGCTCAGGCTGAGGGGGAGTTTGTGATACATGCATGCAATTGTAATTGAAGCTTGAAATAAATTCAATCTTTCGGTTCAATGATAAACATGTTTGTTGAAAGCATTTCTCCTATTTGATTGTGTGTGAAAGTTTGTTTCCATTTAGTTTCCGCTGCAATTACTTGTTCATTTTCATTAATTCTCAAACAAAAACACAATAAAAAAGAAACCCAGATCCTAACAAATCACAAACGCTGAACGTAAGTTATTTAGGATGATTGTATGTTAGATATAGTAGTTGGGATTAATGGGAAATACTATCGCATCGCCCTCTCAAATCGCATCGCAACGCACAACACGCGAATGGAAACGACAGCACTCGTCGCGCTAAACACTAGGATCGAGTGGCCAACCGATCGGATTGCCATCCGATCGAGGTGTCACCCGATCGGGCTGCCACCCGATCTACCAGCCATATCCCCACTTTCCATTTTAGGAAACCCTATAAATACCCCCATTTGTCACCTCACTTGATGGTGACAGCTCTCTACTCGAACCAGCCACACTCAAGCTCATTTCTCCCGATTTCTCTCAATTCTTGTAAGTTTTCAACCTAAATCTTGTACTTCTATGATCTACACACACTTCTACATCATTCTCTCTTTCAAAACTCAACTTTTAACCGTGAAATCAGTGGATTTGAGGTGTTCTAGGATGATGTCATCTTGGTGTTCTTATGAACTTCATGTTTTGGCTTCAATCCACCAAGAACAACTTAGATCTGGACGACTCCCACATGAATGAACAAAGGTCTTGCGTGGATCTGAACATATTCATGGTGAAAAAGGATTGAAAGATGGTTTTTCTAACTTTCTTTCAACTCTTTTACACTCAATGCACTCAAATCCGATGGAATCGGAGCTTGTTCTGATCTTCTACTCATTCTTAGTGATGTATCAGTGCTAGATCTGAATTCTATCCGATAGATAGTTGATTTCGGGTTTGAACATGAACCACCGTCTTGAACCGTGTACTGGTCGGACTAGGGTGATTCCTGTTCGGTCGGGTCACTTGGGTCAAGATGAGGTTCCTATTGTTTAAACAAGCTATCATAACGTCTCGTTCAAACAACAAAACTTCAAACAAAATCAAGTGGCAAGACGATCAGATCGTCGGGACGGATTGCCGTCCGATCGGATTGCCATCCGATCGACCGGCCATCCGATCGGGTTGCACATTGGTTCAACACTTAAACTTTTATTCCAACTATTCAAGGATCTGAACGTTGAACGGATTACCGCCCGATCGGATTGCCATCCGATCGAGCGACCGACCGATCGTGTGACGTTTGGGACTTTGATACTTAAACAATTTTCAACATATTCAATGCACAAGACTGCCACCCGATCGGATTGCTATCCGATCGAGTGACCGTCCTGTTGTTAACTTGTTCTCAAAATTAGAAGCCTCGCCAATTGGATTGCCGTCTGATCAAACGACCGTTCGATCGACCGACCTGAAGGGTAGAGATACTTCTCTATTTTCAAAATGCTACAACGAAAACTTCAAAAGTTAAACCATCATACACAAACACATCCTCACCAAGCGAGGTGTCAATCCAATCGAATGGCCATCCGATCGGATGACCATCCGAACGGATTGCCACCCGATCGGATTGCCACCCGATCGACTGGCCATCCGATCGGATTGCCATCCGATACTTGGTTACCCTTCACCGTTTTACGCGCCAACTTCCGCTTATGCTATCGTTAACTGTTCAGGGTGATCTCACTCTAGCGCTCCCTTCAATCCACAAACTCTACCGCTGTGAGTATACTCGAACCCTTTTTGCTTTACGCACTTTTGGGTGTTACATACGTTACTTATTCTAAATTACATCAAACACACTACGCAATACTTAAACTCTAACCGTTACTGCAAGTATACGTGATTCGATGAATGCTTGTTTGTTATGTTTACACATAGATTGCTGTCTACCTGCCTTAGCAACGATAGTACTATAGTTTGGACTCAGCACCTGTTCACTCAGGGGTTGTTAAGGACAACTAATCACATGGTTCACAGTGGTGAATATGTGTTACGAACTGCCTTGGGCAGTCAACCCGTAGTCATTGGTATCGATAGGATCATGCCGATAACTAACGTGCTTCACATCACACATTGTACGTGCTGGTTATGCGTAAACGATTTCGAACTCTATATGCTATTATTAAACTTGTATGCTCACCTTTACACTATGTGTATTGACTTTTACTTTAACGTATGTGACAGGTGCATAAGATGCTAGGACGCCTTGTTTGCTGTGTGATTAAATCGAGGCTAGGAAAGAGTCCTAGAAACAAATAAATAAATTCTCTATTTTGAAATCTGAGTTGTCGGATCAGTACTTGTTTGTGAGACAATTATTTGTAATAACTGTTTTAGTTGGATATGTTATAGTATGGTATGGGACATGACGTTTTAAATATCTGGTAATTAATAGTTGTTATGGATACTCATGGACAATCTTTTTCGCTCAGTGCCGCGCCCCGATGATTCCTCCATCGCTTGGGGTGTGACACCTTAAACTAGGGACAAGCCCAAAACTGGGGATAAACCCAAAGACTTTGGAGATTTGACCAAATACTTGATCCTTTGTAAAAAATACACCTACTTCTGCAAAACTCAGAACTTGATGAAAAAGGGTAAAGGATTCTAATAACATTGCCTTATAATCAAATGAATTAAAGAATTTGAGAAATAATAATCAAATCATTACCAGAATGAGGATCATATATCCTCTGAGGATCCTTAACATGAACTGAGTATTAGGATATCTAAGGATCATGGATCCTTACTACATGAAGTACTTCTTCAAATGGACAGCATTCCAAGCCCTTGGTAAATGATCACATTCCATTGTTAGTAAACGATATGCCCCTTTCCTGCCTGGGCTTCAATTAGGTAGGGGCCTTCCCACTTTGGTGCTAGCTTGCCATCAGCAGGATTTGTGGTATTTTGGAATGCTTTCCTAAACACCATGTCACCAACTTGAAATTTCCTGATCCTGACATTCTTGTTATAAGCCCCAGCCATCCTTTATTGATAGCTAGCCCATCTTATCCTTGCTAAATCCCTGAGTTCTTCTATGGTATCCAAATCTTGAACCAAGTTTTCAGCATTTCCTTCAGGATTACGGATGCTTGTTCTTGCAGTAGGGACTGCCATCTCTGTAGGGATCACAGATTTAGCTCCAAACAACAAAGAAAATGGAGTTTGGCCAGTAGCATTCTTGGGAGTTGTTCTATCAGCCCATAATACATATGGTAGCTCTTCTGCCCATTTCCATTTCTTGGATCCAAGCTTCTTCTTCAAGTTGTTGATGATGATCTTGTTGGATGATTCTGCTTGACCATTACCTTGTGGGTGGACTGGTGTTAATGTTATCATCCTCATCCCCTAGCTGTCACAAAAATAGTAGTTCGGCTCCCAATAAATTGGGATCCATTACCACAAACAATTTCAGAAGGTATGCCAAATCTAGTAATGATGTTTCTTTTGATAAAGGATATGTAACATTCACCAAAAACGGATATCCAAAATCTGACCGGTTTTGAAATTCGAATCCTAACATTTTTGAACCACGGAAATTCTCGCAAATAAATGAATAACCGTTTGCTAAAATAAATTCAATTATTGATTTAGTTATTTTTTTGATTAATTAATATTGTGATTTAAAATTCAATCATTTTCCTAACTTAATAGCTAAATTAGATTAGATTAGATTGATAATGGGAATGTATTCTTTATATTTAATGGGATTTTACTAGATATTGAGTAAATTATACATATGGTACATCGGGTGGGTCACTGATCTAGTTGTTTAGATACAGTGGCTTGTATATGTACATCGGGGGAGACTGAGGAGGTTTCTAAGAGTAACTTCCCTCTTGCCATTTGATTTTTTTTTCTTCAACTATGAGTGGGTGATTAAATTCCTTTTGAACCTAACCGATAGAACTTTTACTTTTAATGATTAATCGTTACGGAGATTAAAAAATTATTTAAAAACATTTTAATGTTTAAAGAAGATAGCTTTCAATTCTATTTCTATAACCGTCGTCGACTTTTCGGGATTATAATCATTCCGCATTTCCGTTTTTTTTTTCAAAACCGATCAAGAACTTAATCTATAATCATGACTTTAAGCGTTCACCGATACATCTAATAGCATATATATTAGGCAATGATTTTATGATGTAATTGCAAATCAATTTGTATATATCTGTACCAAAATTGCCAAACCAATTGTATTATTTATAGGGATCATTATCAATGGAAAAGGTCAAGGAACCTATTCTTTCATGGTATCATCCTTCGATCCTCTCCTATTTTCTCTCTAACCCTCATCGGCTCACCCTCTCTCCCCACAATCACCTTCTGCCGCCACCATGACAGGTTCGAACAACAATTCCCCTGTCACCATTGAATCCAAAATTCATCCTGCAACAACCATCACTAACATCAAAACTCTTATCCCTATTACTCTCGAAATCGAGTCCGGGCAATACAACTCTTAGGCCACTCTATTCAAACTTCACTGCAAAGCCTTCCTTGTGTACGATCATATCAAAAGCAAACCTGAAACTACCTCCTCTTCCAGCGAAACCACCAAACCGTTGGACGATTGGGAACGTCTGGATGCCATTGTTTTGCAATGGATATACAGTACGATCTCAAACGACCTCTTGCACACCATCATTAACAAGACTGCCACCTCGTACGATGCTTGGGTTGCCATCGAAAACCTTTTCCATGACAACAAAAGTGCCCGTGCGATTCATCTTATGCATAAATTCTCCAACACAAGGCTTGACGGTTTCCCGAACGTGTCTGCGTACTGCCAAGAACTCAAAGTCTTGGCCGACCAGCTTGCTAATGTCAATGCTCCTGTGGACAGCGATCGGCTTGTGCTTCAGTTGATTGCTGGTTTGAACGAAGAATATGACGGGATTGCAACCATCTTGCAACAATAGGAACCCTTGCCGTCATTCTACGTCGCCCGCTCCAAGATCATTCATGTCGAAAGTTGTAAAGCCGAACAGGCCTTACACGCCTCCAAAGCTGCTGGATCGGCTCTCACAGCCACTACGCAACGTTCGGCTCCCTCCGAACCAAATAGACACGATGACCGAACCGGTGGCAGGGGCCGTGGTCGGTCGAGCAGACGAGGTCGGGGACGTGGGTCCTATGGCAGAGGGCGTCCAATGCAACACTGGTCTAATCAATTCTACAATCCGTGGATGCCTAACCCAACTTACGGCCCATATCCTCCATCATATGGACCACCTCAGCAGGCCTACTGGCCCGTTCCGTCGTGCCCCTACCCTCCAAGATAATTCTGTTTCTGTGAATTTGACCCATTTGGTTTTCTTGTGAAGGATTACAAGACCAAGAAGCCGCTTCTCAGATGCAACAGTAGCGGTGATCTTTACCCTCTGGTGCTCGGGTCAACTCCATCTCAGCCTACTGCTCTTGCTGCTATTTCTGCACAACTCTGGCATCACCGTCTAGGCCACCCTGGACGTTCCTCTTTACAATCTTTAAAAACTTATAGTTCTGTTGTTTTTAATAAACTTCATAATAATGTATGCCAGTCTTGTGTTTTTGGAAAAAGTATTCGGTTACCATTTTTTGCTTCTAATAATTGCACTGTTCAACCTTTTGACATTATACATAGTGATGTTTGGACTTCTCCAATTATTAGCTCATCTGGTCATAAATATTATGTATTGTTCTTGGATGATTATTCAAATTTTTTGTGGACTTACCCCATTTCTAACAAATCTAAAGTTTTTCCATCCTTTCAACAGTTTGCATCCACCATCAAAACCCAATTTGAAAGAACCATCAAAACGTTCCAATGCGACAACGGACGTGAATACGCCAACACCTCCTTTCAAAACTTTTTTTTATCACAAACGGTATTCTTTACCGCCTTTCATGTCCTTACACATCATCTCAAAACGGTAAAGCCGAACGAAAAATCCGAACAATAAATACATGATTCGTACCCTCCTTGCCCATGCTTCTCTACCGACCTATTTATGGCACTTTGCTCTCGAGACCGCCACCTACCTACTAAACATTTTACCTAACACACATTACCAAACCGCCTCACCCACTGAAATATTATATCAAACCACCCCAACATATGATCACCTATGAGTTTTTGGGTGCCTCTGTTACCCCCTCACTCCTTCCACCGCCATACATAAGCTTCAATATCGTTCCCAGCCGTGTGTTTTTCTAGGCTATCCCGCCACCCACCGTGGGTATCGTTGCCTAGATCTTCAAACCAAACAGATCTTCATCTCGCGTCACGTAGCGTTTGATGAAACTACGTTCCCGTTTGCTCAACAAATTGGACCGACACCTTCTTACAACTTCATGTCCGATCCATTTCCTTATCATTTGTGCCCACACATTTCCTCGGCCCACTCTCCCTTTACCTCCAGCCCACACCCTCCTTCACATACACACGGCCCAACCAATTTCCCCACAACACCCCCTTCCCACCGCGCCCCTGGCCCACCTCCCTCCAGCCCATCATCTCCACATCCCAATGGCCCACATAATTTGACACCCAACCACAGCCAAACTTCCACCCCCACCGCTCACACCCAGCCATTTCAACCGTTGACCACCGAGCCCACAACCCAACCGATACCCAACTCGTCTGACTAACACCAAACCAATCTGCTCACCAACCCAATTCAGCCCACCCAACCGTCCACAGCCCAGCCGCCCGAACGATGCAAACACGCTCTATGAGCGGCATTTTCAAGCCTAAACACCCGCTCAACTTACATACTACCACCACCTCCACCACACTAAAACCTATTCCCAAAAACCCATCCGATGCCCTTAATATACCGGAATGGTACTCCGCCATGACTACGGAGTATAACGCACTAATTAGAAATGGAACTTGGGAGTTAGTACCTCGTTCATCAGATATGAATGTCATTCGGTGTATATGGTTGTATAAGCATAAATTCAAATCAGATGGGTCCTTGGAAAGATATAAAGCACGTTTAGTATGCGATGGTAGATCGCAACAGGTTGGTGTGGACTGCGGGGAGACTTTTAGTCCAGTCGTAAAACCCAGAATAATTCGTACAGTATTGTCCATTGCACTCTCCAAATGGTGGTCGGTTCATCAGTTAGATGTCACTAACGCGTTTCTCCACGGGAATTTACATGAGACAGTTTATATGTATCAGCCTATGGGTTTTCGAAACAAGCAGTTTCCCGATCATGTTTGTCTCCTCAAGAAGTCTCTATACGGGCTCAAACAGGCACCTCGGGCTTGGTACCAAAGGTTCACTGACCACGTTCTCACTATGGGTTTTCAACACAGTCGTTGTGATGCTTCTCTCTTCACGTTTCATCATGGCAGTGATACAGCCTTCTTACTTCTTTACGTTGATGACATCCTCTTAGTCACATCCTCCGACGCGCTTCGTCAGCGCTTAATGTCTAGTCTTGCTCATGAATTCGCAATGAAAGACTTGGGCCCTCTAAGCTACTTTCTAGGCATCTCCGTTTCAAGAACAGCTAACAACATGTTTCTTTCACAACAGTCTTATGCTGCTGATATCATTGCTCGAGCTGGAATGCAATCCTACAACCCGGTTGCCACCCCGGTTGACACGAATTCGAAACTTAGTGCCACATACAGCGAACCTTTTCACGACCCCACTCTCTATCGCAGCCTAGCAAGAGCACTCCAATATCTCACATTCACCCGTCCGGACATAACCTACGTTGTTCAACAGATTTGCATGCACCCCGGATCGATCACTGGAAAGCCTTAAAACAGATCATCCGGTATGTCAAGGGTTCTTCGTCTCTAGGCTTGATGCTCACAGGTTCGTCACATGCATCCTTGGTTTCTTACACGGATGCGGACTGGGCTGGCTGCCCCGACACACGCCCTTCAACTAGTGGATACTGCATTTATTTTGGCGACAACCTTACTTCGTGGTCTTCCAAACGGCAGTCTACAGTCTCTCGCTCTAGCGCGGAGGCTGAATACCGTGGCGTGGCAAATGTAGTAGCTGAAATTTGTTGGCTACGCAATTTACTGCTTGAACTTCATTTACCATTATCCTGCGCTACACTTGTTTACTGTGACAATGTCAGTGCCATATACCTGTCAGGTAACCCCGTTCAACATCAGAGAACCAAGCACATAGAGCTCAATATACATTTTGTTCGTGAACAGGTTCAGCGGGGTCAAGTGCGGGTCCTGCATGTCCTATCCAGGTATCAAATTGCAGACATCTTTACCAAGGGATTACCAGGAATTCTATTTGAAGATTTCAGATCCAGTCTCAGCATACGGTCCCCTCCCGCTTCGACTGCGGGGGTATAATAGCATATATATTAGGCAACGATTTTATGATGTAATTGCATATCAATTTGTATATATCTGTACCAAAATAGCCAAACCAATTGTATTATTTATAGGGATCATTATCAATGGAAAAGGTCAAGGAACCCATTCTTTCAACATCTATATATTACTCCACAATTTTGTTACGATATAACCCTCACACTCTCACTGTTGAATATTCGCCGGAACTCGTATCTTCGTCAGAGCCGACGTAGATCATGCCACACATTTCGACACCCTTATCACCTTTTTTGTAACACCCACCTGCTACTCGTCGGAGGATCCTGATATCGCCGGAATTCCGCTGGAGCATCGGAGTCGCCGGAATCTTTACGACGGAACTCGGTTCCTTTGTTTCGGTATATTTTTCTTTTATCATTTGTTCCACGTTATTTTCATTGTGAAATACTATTTAGTTATTTATATCTTTTTTTTATCTTAATAGTCACCTGTGCAAAAGAAATCAAATTAAAACTTTGAGTTTTAAACAAACTGTATGTTCGTATGTTGTATTTTAATAAAGAAGATGACACAGAAACATTGTTTAAAAGAAATAAAAACCCATTTATATCCCATCTGAATGTTGTAGTCTGGTGGTTTGAGGAAGGGTTTAGCATACGAGGGATCATTGGTTGATTGGGTTCGATCCGGGTCTCCGACGGTTTTGCTGATCCTCTTCCTTTTTATTATAAAATCAGTATATGAGAACCCCTAGTATCTGTATAAAGGAATTAAAAACTTAGAACGTTCGATAAGAAGATGTAGTCCAGTTGGTTTGGTTGTTGCTCTTTTACCCGGAGGTCATAGGTTCGAACCCGGTTTGGCGATTTTTTTAGTTTTATTTTCTTCATTATTTGTTTTGTTTTATAATAAAACCTTTAAACATAAAATTAAGTTTTACCTTTAATTCCTGTTCTTTTTCTTTTACAATTTTAACCTTTAAACCTATTAATAACACAAATAATTATCTTTTTATTACTCTTTAATTCTTTTCTCTAAATTTGTCAAGACATTACATATTAAATTATAAATGCCAAATTAATTAAATTATAAAACCTTAAATATTTGGAATATTATGTGATGAGATCGTATGTGGCATTTCAATATTTAGGATAATCGTTCTCATTCTCTTGGAATTCTCCATCTTTACTCGTGCGTTATTTTACAAGGAATCGTAAACGCAACCACACGTGATTTCGAGACTCCACCAACTTTCCTCGCGATTTAAGTGTACTTCCTACGCAAAACTGTGAGTATACATGATCTCATTTTCATTTTAAACACTTTTGTGTGCAACTTGTATTCATATTCAAATTCACAAACACGTTAAACTTTATTTATGTCACACCCTCAAATCCACGTGCGGGGTACTACCGCGATGCGTGCGACTGACCAGGATCCAGCCACCAATTATACTGAGCAATTTAATTAATAATAAGAAAGTTCACCAACCATAAGGGTTAGTAAATACCATAGTTAGAGTTCAAAGGTTTTAAGTTCAAATAGTGGTTTAAGTAAGTAGTGGAAGCATAGGTAAAACAGTATAAAACAAGTTCATAGTTCAAGTTTATAATAGAACCCAACACATGGGTTATGACGACCACTACACATCCCCAAGCTGCAAGCTCCTAAGTCACTGGGTACCTGCAAATCATGCAGTAGGGTATCAACATAATGTTGGCGAGTTCACGAGTTTGTCCAGTTTTTAATTCCAAAAACTTGTTTCAACAGTTAATTTACTCATTTATACCATGCCAAGGGGAGCTACCCCTTAAGTAAGCTACTAAACTGGTTTACAATACCGAATACTATGCGACCGTACGTTTCCTTAGAGTGCCCCGTTTGTCAATTTTCTATCATCATTGACGGTTTGTCAGAGTCTATTAGTTCACGCCCGATCCCATACGCGGGCACGGTGTGAGGCTGGTGAGACCTAAATAGCGCTATCAACTAATAACCCGTTCGCCAGGCCCCGGCGACTAATCGGCATTAGGTAGTAGGGACTTGAGTGATAGAGTTTCGTTTAGTATTGCTTGTTGCATCCAATATAAATAGTAATTAACTAAGGGTCCCGCATAGGGGAAGAAAAGTAGGTTGGTATCCCTTACAAGGGGATAGCGTTGTTTTAAGTTCCGTTTCCCAACCACCGGGAACGCATGCTTTAAAAGTTGTGAACTCACCTTGGGTTGCTCGGCAGATTAGTTTACTTGGTCAAGCACGCTGGTCACAACGTCCTAACATGGTTACCAGTATGAGTCAGGTTCAGGTACAAACAAGTCACGCATGTCTTACACGTATATAACACATAGCATGCATAACATACAATAATCCCTTAAGTTATTGGGCCATGTTCTAATAGTTAATCATAACGGCACATAGCAACACTAGCACAGATACAAAGCCCAAAACACGTTGTCAAATATGGTGGCCCAATAACTGAGTCGGACAGCCCAGTCGAGACCAGGTGGTCTCGACTCGAGAACATGCGGTCTCGAGTCGCAACCAAGAGGTCTCGAGTTGCGGATGGGTAGTCTCGAGTGGTGCATGCAGGAGTCGCAACCTCAGAGGTCTCGAGTTCAGTCTCGAGTCGAGATCAGGAGATCTAGAGTCGAGATCTTGTTGGTCTCGAGTCTTTGATGTCTGCTGATTGGTCTCGAGTTGCCACTTAGATGGTCTCGAGTCGAAACCGAGGGTCTCGACTCGCATGCCTGGTGAGGAGATCCTTCTAGAACATGTGCCAGCTTTTTTGTACTAACCAATAGGATTGCATATTCATGATTTTATGTACTAACAAATCAAAATGCACCAACATGTTCCCAATATTCTATCCTACCCAAAGCAGATCAAAACCCAACAATTTCAAATATTCAAACACATTCAACACATATTCATCATATGTTCATACGGTTCATCCTTAGGGTTTTCATCTTGCACACTTGATTATTTAAAATAAGCATACATCATCTACCAAGATCTATTCATAGTTTGGTTTATTTCATCATTCAAACACATGTAACTATTTCATTATCCACGCTTAATCCTCATATAGACAATGTTATCAAACAAACATCTAACCTTATTCAATCATGTGGGATCTAACAACCTACTAGGCATTTTTATTCTACATATGTATGAAAACAGTTTATATTATCACATCATTCAAATGTGCACATTATCTTCATACAAGCATGCTCATCATCATCAAGGAAACACCTTTATCACTCAAAACAACATCCATAATATATTCTACCATTTAACAACCGATATATACGATACTAACCGGAACATTATTTGGGTGCGAGTGTGTGCAAGATGATGAAGGAAATGCCTAAGCGATGACCACGAGCTGATCCAGAGGTCTTGATGCTTCCGGTTGAGTTCGAGAGAGGAGAAAGGTGCTTGTTTTAGGATTTTTAGTGAGAGAAAGTGGATGAGGTGAGAGAGAGGTGAGGGGAATATTTCTAGGGATTTGTGTGAATGATGGTGGTTGCCAAATAGAGGAAAGTCGGCTAATAATATGGGTTTTATATCCATTCCAAGTTGGTGCACCCTAATGGGTTCTTGAATGGGCTAAAGGGTTGCGGCCCAACTGATGTGGGTTACTCGAGACCGGGTGGTCTCGAGTCGGGTCCTTGTGGTCTCGGTTCACCCTTACAAACATTTTCATAACTATATACCACATACACATATCTTAATACAAGGATCACATAGCACACCAAGATAATTCACAAACTTTCATTTAATAATACACGTACACATAATGCTAATACAAGAAGGTTGCTCGGGAAAACCTAGAGTGTCACATTATCCCCAAGTTTTAAGAACTATCGTCCCGAAAGTTAAGGCAGCCATTGCCAAGCTAGTATGAGTGAGAACGTTTCAACGGGGTGTCACATCATCCCCCCGTTAGTTTGGAATTTCGTCCTGAAATTCTGAGGTAGCTTCAGTGCTGGAAGTTTCGTCTGGAAACAACTGGGGATATTTGCGCTTCATCTGGTCTTCCCGCTCCCAGGTAAACTCTGGGCCACGGCGCGAGTTCCAACGGACTCGTAGGATGGGTATCTGGCTATGTTTGAGGGTCTTGATCTCTCGATCCGTGATCTCAATCGGTTCCTCAGTGAAGTGTAGCTGATCGTCAAAAGTGAGTTCCTTGAAAGGAATGATGAGTGTCTCATCTGACAGACACTTCTTTAGGTTAGACACGTGAAAGACGTTGTGCACCGCACTAAGCTCTTCATGCAGCTTCAATCTGTAAGCAACCTTACCGATCTTCTCGGTAATTTCGAATGGTCCGACATATCGCGGATTAAGCTTGACCCGTTTACCAAAACGAACCACACCCTTCCAGGGTGAGACTTTAAGTAGAACCCGGTCACCGACCTAGAATTCTAGCAGTTTCCTACACTTATCGGCGTAACTTTTCTGACGGTCACGAGCTGCCGCCATGCGTTGTCTGATCTGGGCAATCTTTTCCATAGTCTCGACTACAAGTTCCGGGCCAGTAATTTGGCTTTCGCCAACTTCTGCCCAACATAGAGGTGATCGGCATTTACGACCGTACAATGCCTCGAAGGGTGCTGTCTGGATGCTGGTGTGGTAGCTGTTGTTGTAGGAGAACTCTACCAACGGTAAGTGTCGTTCCCACCCGTTTCCAAAATCAATAACACATGCTCTCAGCATGTCTTCAAGCGTTTGGATGGTACGTTCCGTTTGACCATCGGTCTGTGGGTGGTAAGCAATGCTCATATCCAGACGTGAGCCAAAAGATCTATGGGTAGCTTGCCATAACTCGGATGTAAAGCGTGGGTCACGATCAGAAATGATAGAGATTGGCACCCCGTGCCTAGCAACTATCTCTTTCAAGTAGATTGCAGCAAGCTTCGAGTACTTATCGGTTTCCTTGATTGCGAGGAAATGTGCAGACTTGGTTAGGCGGTCCACGAAGACCCAAATAGTATCGTTCCCGCTTTGGGACCTAGGTATGCCTGTGACGAAATCCATGGAAATTTGCTCCCATTTCCATGTTGGCAGCTCTGGTTGTTGCAACAAGCCCGACGGCTTCTGGTACTCGACCTTGACCCTGGCACAGGTTAAACATTTGCTAACGTACTTAGCGATGAGAACTTTCATGTTAGGCCACCAATACAGGACTTTGAGGTCGTGATACATTTAATCAGCACCAGGATGTATCGAGTAGCGTGACTTGTGCGCTTCGTCCATCACAAGTTCTCGGAGATTTCCATAAGATGGAATCCAAATGCGACCAGCAACGTAACGAATACCATCGTCCTTGAGTTCCAACCGATTCTCCATACCCCGTAGGGATTCATCTGGGAGGTTTTCTGCCTTTAGTGCTTCATCTTGAGCATCGCGAATCTGACTAGGGAGGTTCGAGTGGATAGTGAGCTGCAAGGCACGAACACGCCTAGGTTTGGTTTCCTTCCTGCTAAGGGCGTCGGCCACAACATTAGCCTTGCCTGGGTGATACTTGATCGCGCATTCGTAGTCGTTAAGGAGTTCTACCCATCTTCGTTGCCTCATGTTCAACTCCTTCTGTTCCAAAATATGCTGGAGACTCTTGTGATCGGTGTAAATTGTGCACTTGGTACCGTACAAGTAATGCCTCCAAATCTTGAGTGCAAAAACGACCGTTCCGAGTTCCAAGTCGTGCGTCGTGTAGTTCCTCTCGTGAATCTTGAGTTGTCGAGAAGCGTAAGCGATAACTTTCTCACGTTGCATCAACACGCAACCGAGCCCATGAATAGACGCGTCGCAGTAAACCACAAAGTCGTCGGTACCTTCAAGTAACGAGAGTATAGGAGCACTACAAAGGTTGTCTTTTAGTTTCTTAAAGGCAGATTCCTGAGCTTCATTCCACTTGTAAGCAATACCCTTTTGAGTGAGAGTCGTGAGGGGTTGAGCGATCTTCGAAAATCGCTTAATGAATCTATGGTAGTATCCTGCCAGTCCCAAGAATTGGCGAACTTCGGTCGGAGTCTTAGGTGTAGGCCAATTCTTTATAGAGTCGATCTTAGCTGGATCGACGTGGATTCCTTCCTTATTGACCACGTGCCCAAGGAAGTGAACTTCTCGAAGCCAGAAGTCACATTTTGAGAACTTTGCGTACAGTTACTCGTTGCGAAGGAGTTCGAGAATAAGACGCAGGTGTTGTTCATGCTCCTCTTGACTTTTCGAGTAGATCAGGATGTCGTCGATAAAAAAAATCACAAACTTGTCGAGGTAGGGTTTGCACACTCGGTTCATGAGATCCATGAAAATCGCGGGCGCGTTGGTCATCCCAAAAGGCATGACGAGAAACTCGTAATGACCATAAAGAGTTCTGAACGCGGTTTTGGAGATGTCTTCATCGCGGACTCTTAGCTGATGATAACCTGATCGCAAATCGATCTTAGAGTAGTAGCTCGATCCTTGCAACTGATCGAATAGATCGTCGATACGTGGGAGTGGGTAGCGGTTCTTGATGGTAACCTTGTTCAGCTCACGATAGTGATGCACATACGGAATGTGCCTGTAGGTCCCCTTAATGTATGGATCTTTCACAGAATTGTCTTTCCAATCAAGAGTGCGGAATCCTCTTGATCAGAATATAGCAGAATGAGTAGAAACAGAAATCACTTTCAAACTGGATCTTTATTGATTATCTATCAAACTGATTACAATCAATCAAGATCCCTAACCAACACTCAAATTCGTCCAAACCCTAAAGTTCTCACGAATTGTCACTCTAAATCTGTTTTGGCTGATTAACCTAAACCCTAAAGCCTAACCTTGTTTATATAACACAAGGTTGCTACTTGGGCTAGAGTTTCCTACATGGGCAAGGCCCATTTCGTCCACCCTTGTCCCAATTGGGTTTTGTTTAGCCCAAACTCTATAACCAAACTATTACAAAGCTAAACTCGCTAACTGTTTATCGTTTAACTAATTACAAGATATCCAAAGACCAAATCTAAGCTGTTGTCACAACCATGCACCAACAAACTCCCCTTTGACAATAGCTTCATAAAATAACTTTGTCTTCAGTCTTCTTGCAATCTTCATGTAATCTTGCACTGTCTTTGGTCTTTGGATAGCTTCAGCTTCAATAGCTCTGTCAGCAACAGACTCCCCCTAAGCTGATGCATCCAATCACCAAATCTTCAAAAACTTTAGCGTTTGAGTAAACTCCAGTTCAACATTTGCACAACAATCTTCAAACTCTTCACTTTGTCTGCAATATAGAAAGGAGGTTCTACCATGCATCCAATCAAACTCTCATCTTCACAGCAACTTCTCAGCAACATACTGCTTCAAGCTGTATACTATAACACAAACATCTCGAGAAACCATAAGAATTTTTCAACAAAGTTAAATAAATTATTATTATTCAAGATATAGTTAAACTGTATTACAGATTAAGCATTTTCAATTTATCACCAACACGCAAAACTTTTTAATCACACACACTATAACCCGCATGATTTAAAATTTTGAACTCACTTTCTAACACCGTCTCCCCCTATCAGTAACAATTCCTCCAAGAATAACAGTTTTCCGTACGTTAAGGATTTTAAACAGAAAAAGACACTATTTTTTTGATTTTTTATATTTTCTGAAAGCAAGTAAATAACAAAAGCAATAAACACTCTATTTTTGTGAGAATCACTGGTAAGAAGATCATATCAACAAAATCAAACTGTTTTCACACTATTAGATAATTATTTATTTAATTTTTCATGAAAAGCAGTCCAAGACGATTACCAGTATATTTGTCCACTTAAACAAAATGCATGAACATTTCAAGTACCATTACCGTATGATACGTTAAGGTAATTTTAATACTGATATACTAGTGTGTCCCACTTCAGGATATACCCCCGCGATCAAGGTATGCACAAAGATTCATCGTAGTAGGTGAGTATACTGAATTCATCCGTTTTATTTTTCAACGTTTAGATAATTGGTGAACAGGTCAGTACTTCCGTACAGCAAAGAGACCAAAATATCTAATGAGGGCTATGACAAATACCATTTTTTTGGTACGATTTATGCATTTTGCACATTTTGAATGACTCTCTATGAGAGCTTCTTCATATTCAGGGTTTTGGCATTTTTAGCTCTTTTAAGATATCCTGGGTGTGTCTAGGTCAGCATATATGTGGATGCAGCAGAAGGACACCCCTGATATCCCCAGATGAAATAACAGTATAAAGACCCAAAACTTTAGATTTTGGCAATCTATCAACGCAAGATTTAAGGTCATTAAACCATACACCACTGATGTGTTCCCCACTCATACACAGTTCATTTAGGTTTATATCACATTGGTAAGTTGATTATTTCATGCTTTTTGCCTACTGATACATCATATAATGAATCTGCTATCACACTTAAGCAATTTAATTTATTTTCAGTGTGACAGTCTAACTTGCTGATGTACTATCATTTCTTCTTTTTCACACAATGATAACTCATTTTTTTTATTTTCTATTTTTTTATGTTTTTGATTTTTCAATGTTTTTGTATTTTTGATTTTTAAGAAAGCAGTAAACTATTTACAAAATTCTTATGAAAAACCAGTTATTCAGGATTCCTCATCCCGTTGAGTTCGACTAAATGTTCAAAGCGAGCCCTGTCAAATGCTTTAGTATAAAGATCTGCTAGGTTATCTAGTGTGTCGAATCAGCACTTTGAACTTCAATTTAAATCATTTAATATATATATAACAACAATCTCACATCCCCCATCATGTACCTAGAGCAGCCACTATCAACATAAGTTGATAATCCTCCTTAGCAGCTCCTGCACACACCAACTAAGAAATTAGTTAGATTGGGGGACCCAAGCCTTAATGGTCTTGGGTCGTCCAAATTCACCAACCACTGGAACATCCATCCAATATCCATTACTCCTAACTGGAGTCTTGGATTTCAGACCTGTTGATGAAATTTGATTTTGATTTCCACTAGGACTATGGTCCTGAGGGTTCCTATATGTGTTTGAACTATTTGACCTTTGAAAATTTTGATTCCAAGAAGCTTGATTGTTATAATTTCTAAAGCCATTGTTATAAAAAGTTCGACCACCATTATTTTGGTATCGATTTTGATATTGACCTTGACTTCTGAAATTATTAGAATTATAATAGTTCATTCTTGGTGAACTGCTTCTAGGTCTCTCATATCTGCCTGGTGGAGATCTAGGCTGAAATCTTGATTGATTTCTTTGAAAACGAGGAACTTGTGGAGTTCCTTTTTCAGCCTTATCTACACCAACAGCAACATTTTCTGGTTGCTTAGGAGCAGATTTCTTTGGAGAGTTAGACTCCTTCTCCTGTTTATCACCACTATTCTCTGGTGACTTCTCTCTCTTCCTCTCACTAACTTGTGCTTCACTCTTTTTGTTAGGACAGCAGCTAGCTACATGTCCTTTGATGTGACACTTGAAGCACGATCTCCTTTTCAAAGGCTTCTTAGCTGGAGTCTCTGAGGTAGATCCCTTATCAGATGGTGATGATCCCTTGGATGAACCTTGTTTAGTTTGCTTGGATTCAGATTTTTCTTTATTTTTATTTTTAGCAAACTCTACATTTGATTCATTTTCAATAACAGTTGTTTCATTTTTCATATCACTACCTTGAACAAAATTAATCTTTTTAACAAAAGCTTGATTTTTATTCTTAGGCAGTGAATTTTTCCTTTTCAAAGGTTCCCTGTTATTGTTCTTCTTAGCATCATCACTCTCAGATCCATCACCTTGACTTGATGTGGATGCGAAACTACTTGGTGCAGATGCCATAAAGTCTGCTAGCTCATCTTCACTAGGCAGGAATGAATAGTCATGACTAAGAGGAGGTGGAACTTCATTAAAGCCCTGGAAGCCCACACTGGTCTTCTCATTACTCTTCTTTAACCCACCCATCATGTGTTTCATTACAAAAGACGAATCTCTGAATTGACTCAATTTCTTTTCAAGTTCAACAATTTTGAGTTGTGCATCTGACAACTCTTTGCATTTTTCAGAAATCTCTTTTGTTTTCTCAGCCATCATGTCATGAGCTAAGTCTATGACTTGAAGTTTTTCATTTAGTTTGCAAGTTAAAGCTTCAATTTCAGCTTCATAACCTTTTATCTTCTTCAAGTATGACGATTCATTTCTTTTAGCAAAAAAGTTTGACTCTTTAATGTTAGACATCTCGCTTATCAAACTTTGGTTTTGTGTTGACAACCTGTCAACCTCACCCTGTATTTCACGACATCTTAAACATACAGAATTAGATTGTACCTCTTTCTCATGAACTTCTGAGGTTTCATCAGCAACAACCTGTTCAGCTTCACTCTCTTTCTCTACTTCAGCATCCACTTTTGCTTCAGCATTCTTCACTTCAGATTCAGCATCACTCACAGTAGTTTCAGCCTCATCAACTGGCACTATCTCTGCCATGAATGCCTGAGTGGCACTCTCATTTCCCTGATATCGCTTTTGTAATGCATCCCACATATCCTTTGAATTAGTGTACTTTTTGAAGGTATGCTTGATGCTATCAGGTAAGGACATCTTTATCGCAGCCAAGGCTCTCTTTTCAGCCTCATACATCCTTTTATCATCCTCTTGCATGTTCACATAGTCTGTTCGACGTGGTCTGCCCTCAAAATCGTGTGTTGGGTTTGTGTACCCATCTTCTATACAGATCCACATGCGTGCATCCTGAGATTCAATGAATGATTGGAAGCTGGCCTTCCATGTAAGATAATTCTCCACCTTCATCATCTTAGGTGCATTCAAATTCGTCATGTTCGACATTTTAATGCAACAGACTGGTAAAACCGTACAAAATATCTCCGAAAACAGTGGTTACCAAATTACACCTTTAGAATCGTCTCGAAAAGACAAATCCAATGATATATAATGTCGAAAACCGAATTCGGGATTTTCCAGAGTCAAACGAGCTACGGATCAATTTCTATTTTCAGAAACGTGAATTTTTCCTTACGCTTGCTAGAAAATATTCCACCCTTTTAAATTTGCTGGTTTTTAAATTTGCAGAGTTAATTTCGCTGAGTATCAGAATAATTTCGCTGGTCAAGTGGTTAATTTCACTGATCAAGTTCGCTGAGCAAATTCGCTGTCTATTTTCGCTATTACGACGACCAGAATAGTCGCCGAAAACCGTAGTAATTTCGCTGTGGATAATTACACGGTTACCAAAGTCGCCTTTGGTTTTTAACTTCGCCGGGTCAAACAATTTCGCTGGACTGTTAAATTCGTTGAACCAGTAAATCAGGAAACTTAATCTTTTCGAAATTCTGAAGATTTTCCAGATTTCACCAACACTTTCCTGCAGAATCACAAGGCAAAATATCAGTAAATTTTCGAAAACAATATGATGAACACGAAGAACAGTCTTCGAATTCCAGCCAAATACTCGTCAAAATCCAACAGAAATCGTCCCGAAAACCTGTAAATCAGCAAAACTAAACAAACAAACTGATCAAAACAGCCAAAAATTTCGAAAAAATTTTATCAAAAATTTCAAAACCCTAATTTTCAGATTTCAAAGATTTCGAAAATTTCTTCCTGTTTCTGCAGCCAACAATTTTGAACCGAGCCTTCAAGAGCCTAACGCTCTGATACCAATTGTAGGTCCCCTTAATGTATGGATCTTTCACAGAATTGTCCTTCCAATCAAGAGTGCGGAATCCTCTTGATCAGAATATAGCAGAATGAGTAGAAACAGAAATCACTTTCAAACTGGATCTTTATTGATTATCTATCAAACTGATTACAATCAATCAAGATCCCTAACCAACACTCAAATTCGTCCAAACCCTAAAGTTCTCACGAATTGTCACTCTAAATCTGTTTTGGCTGATTAACCTAAACCCTAAAGCCTAACCTTGTTTATATAACACAAGGTTGCTACTTGGGCTAGAGTTTCCTACATGGGCAAGGCCCATTTCGTCCACCCTTGTCCCAACTGGGTTTTGTTTATTCCAAACTCTATAACCAAACTATTACAAAGCTAAACCCGCTAACTGTTTATCGTTTAACTAATTACAAGATATCCAAAGACCAAATCTAAGCTGTTGTCACAAACATGCACCAACAGTGCCATCCTTCTTCTTGACAAAGAGCACTGGTGCTCCCCAGGGCGACGAACTAGGACGGATAAATCCTTTATTCAAAAGTTCTTGCAGTTGCGTAGAAAGTTCCTTTAGTTCAGCGGGGGCTAGTTGATAAGGCGCACGAGATATAGGTGCCGCTCCAGGAGTTAGCTCGATTTGAAATTCGACCTGACGGTGAGGAGGGAGTCCAGGTAATTCTTCAGGAAATATCTCGGGGTAGTCGCGTACAACTGGAAAATCTTCGATCCTCTTTTCCTTTCCCTGAGTGTCAGTGACAAGTGCTAAGATAGCGGTGTGCCCCTTTCGTAAACACTTCTGGGCTTTTAAGAACGAGATGATGCCTGAGACTTCTCCGCCTTTGTCACCTTGAACGATGAGGGGTTTGCCAGAATGACAGGGGATACGAACCATTTTCTCTTGACATAGGATTTCAGCCCGATGTTTGGATAACCAACCCATACCAATGACGACGTCGAAGCTTCCAAGAACGATAGGGAAAAGATCGATGCTAAACGTCTGACCAGACAATACTAGTTTGCAGTTACTTATCACGTGTGAGGCCTTGATGCTTCTACCATTTGCTAACTCAACGGTATGCTTAGAACTTAATATCGTAGGCGTACGCTTAAGCTTCTTACTAATACGTAGGGATACATAGCTAGCATCGGCTCCAGAATCAAACAATACAGAAACATAACGATCATCGAGTAGGAACTTACCAGCTACAACGTTGGGATCATTCCTAGCTTCTCCAGCTCCAATCACGAAAACCCTTCCTCTTGCACCATTTCCAGCATTATTGTTGTTTGGATCGTTGTTTCTAGCACCCTGGTTGTTATTGCGGTTCTGGTTCAGTTCAGGGCAATCCCTTCGCATGTGCCCCGTTGCTCCACACTTGAAGCATCCACGGTTCTTTCCTTGCTGCTGTTGTGGTTGTTGCTGATTCTGCCTAGCTGGAAGCTGGCTCCTGCAGTCTTTGGCTTCATGCCCCATCTTGTTGCATCGCTGACACTGACCTTTGCCACATGGCCCACTGTGGTGTCGGTTACACTTGTTACACTTGGGGTGGTTTCCTCGATAGCCACCCTGTTGCTGAGAGCCCTTGTTGCTTTCAGTTTTCCTTTGCTGAGTTGGGGCCTGAGTGGGGTTAGCATCCTTGCCCTGGTTTCCTTCCCACTTACGCTTGTTATCACCAGAAACTCCAGCAGTAGCACTGATCCTTTTGGGCAGCTTGCCCTGTTCCACAGCCTGATCAGTGAGTTTATGAGCAAGACGGATGACTGGCTGAATGGTAGTGAGGTTAGCTGAACTGACCAAGCTCTAGATTTCTGGAGCCAAACCTTTGATGTATAATTCGATCCTTCGATAAGCAGGTCGGGACATGTTTGGGCAGAGAGCAGCGTAGTCGTTGGACTGCTTGGTGTAGGTCTCAATCTCTGATCCAACCATCTTAAGCCCGAAGTACTCGTTTTCGAGCTTGTGGATGTCATCCCTATGACAGTACTCTTCCTTGATCATGTTCTTGAAATCTTCCCACGCAGTCGCATTAGCAGTTTCCAAACCTAGCATCTGAATCTGCGCTTTCCACCATGAAAGCGCGTTTCCTTCAAGCGTACCAGTAGCAAACTTCACCCAATTAGCAGGGGGACACTCGCAGACAGCAAACACGGATTTGGCCTTCTCGATCCACTGCAGAAGACCTATGGCACCCTCAGTGCCATTGAAAGGGAGAGGCTTGCAATCCATGAAGGTCTTGAAAGTACAAACACGTGGTTGCGCAGGCGCATGTTGACCTGTTGTGAGAAGCGAAGCAAATAGGTTTAGGGGTGAAATGACGTTGCGGGGGTAGGATCTAAACATCCTAAAATATCGAGTTTACCTCCAGGGTGAGCTGCGAAAGCTGCAGCCACCGTGTTGATCAGGTTAGTGAACTGATCCTGAGTCATGTTAACGTTTCCTCTTCCGCGTCCACTCATTGTCTTCACAACCAGAAAACATAATATGAGTGCGATGTCGTAATGTAGCGAGAATGAGATAGAAGAGGGAGGTGTATTCATCTAACTAGGCACACTAGTACGTATAGTAGAGCATAGACATAAAATAAACAAGCAAGTAAACACAAGTCCGAGCCATGAGGTCTAATACGTTGAGCCTTGCACTTGGAGTGTAGTGTCGTCGCGAGTCATGGGTTATAGTCTGGTTTTTCTAAAAAGACTTTCTTTTTAAAACCGAGTTCACTATAACCAATGGCTCTGATACCAATCTGTCACACCCTCAAATCCACGTGCGTAGTACTACCGCGAGGCGTGCGACTGACCAGGATCCAGCCACCAATTATACTGAGCAATTTAATTAATAATAAGAAAGTTCACCAACCATAAGGGTTAGTAAATACCATAGTTAAAGTCCAAAGGTTTTAAGTTCAAATAGTGGTTTAAGTAAGTAGCGGAAGCATAGGTAAAACAGTCTAAAAAAAGTTTATAGTTCAAGTTTATAATAGAACCCAACACATGGGTTATGACAACCACTACACATCCCCAAGCTGCAAGCTCCTGAGTCACTGGGTACCTGCAAAGCATGCAGTAGGGTATCAACATAATGTTGGCGAGTTCATGAGTTTGTCCAGTTTTTAATTCCAAAAACTTGTTTCAACAGTTAATTTACTCATTTATACCATGCCAAGGGGAGCTACCCCTTAAGTAAGCTACTAAACTGGTTTACAATACCGAATACTATGCGACCGTACGTTTCCGTAGAGTGCCCCGTTTGTCAATGTTCTATCATCATTGACGGTTTGCCAGAGTCTATTAGTTCACGCCAGATCCCATACGCGGGCACGGTGTGAGGCTGGTGAGACCTAAATAGCACTATCAACTAATAACCCGTTCGCCAGGCCCCGACGACTAATCGGTATTAGGTAGTAGGGCCTTGAGTGATAGAGTTTCGTTTAGTATTGCTTGTTGCATCCAATATAAATAGTAATTAACTAAGGGTCCCGCATAGGGGAAGAAAAGTAGGTTGGTATCCCTTACAAGGGGATAGCGTTGTTTTAAGTTCCGTTTCCCAACCACCGGGAACGCATGCTTTAAAAGTTGTGAACTCACCTTGGGTTGCTCGGCAGATTAGTTTACTTGGTCAAGCACGCTGGTCACCACGTCCTAACATGGTTACCAGTATGAGTCAGGCTCGGGTATAAACAAGTCACGCATGTCTTACACGTATCTAACACATAGCATGCATAACATACAATTATCCCTTAAGTTATTGGGCCATGTTCTAACAGTTAATCATAACGGCACATAGCAACAGTAGCACAGATACAAAGCCCAAAACACGTTGTCACATATGGTGGCCCAATAACTGAGTCGGACAGCCCAGTGGAGACCAGGTGGTCTCGACTCGAGAACATGCGGTCTCGAGTCGCAACCAATAGGTCTCGAGTTGCGGATGGGTAGTCTCGAGTGGTGCATGCAGGAGTCGCAACCTCGGAGGTCTCGAGTTCAGTCTCGAGTCGAGATCAGGAGATCTCGAGTCGAGATCTTGTTGGTCTCGAGTATTTGATGTCTGTTGATTGGTCTCGAGTTGCCACTTAGATGGTCTCGAGTCGAAACCGAGGGTCTCGACTCGCATGCCTGATGAGGAGATCCTTCTAGAACATGTGCCAGCTTTTTGTACTAGCCAATAGGATTGCATATTCATGATTTTATGTACTAACAAATCAAAATGCACCAACATGTTCCCAATATTCTATCCTACCCAAAACAGATCAAAACCCAACAATTTCAAATATTCAAACACATTCAACACATATTCATCATATGTTCATACGGTTCATCCTTAGGGTTTTCATCTTGCACACTTGATTATTCAAAATAAGCATACATCATCTACCAAGATCTATTCATAGTTCGGTTTATTTCATCATTCAAACACATGTAACTATTTCATTATCCACACTTAATCCTCATATAGACAATGTTATCAAACAAACATCTAACCTTATTCAATCATGTGGGATCTAACAACCTACTAGGCATTTTTATTCTACATATGTATGAAAACAGTTTATATTATCACATCATTCAAATGTGCACATTATCTTCATACAAGCATGCTCATTATCATCAAGGAAACACCTTTATCACTCAAAACAACATCCATAATATATTCTACCATTTAACAACCGATATATACGGTACTAACCGGAACTTATTTGGGTGCGAGTGTATGCGAGACAATGAAGGAAATGCCTAAGCGATGACCACGAGCTGATCCGGCGGTCTTGATGCTTCCGGTTGAGTCCGAGAGAGGAGAAAGGTGCTTGTTTTAGGATTTTTAGTGAGAGAAAGTGGATGAGGTGAGAGAGAGGTGAGGGGAATATTTCTAGGGATTTGTGTGAATGATGATGGTTGCCAAATAGAGGAAATTCGGCTAATAATATGGGTTTTATACCCGTTCCAAGTTGGTGCACCCTAATGAGTTCTCGAATGGGCTAAAGGGTTGCGGCCCAACTGATGTGGGTTACTCGAGACCGGGTGGTCTCGAGTCGGGTCCTTGTGGTCTCGGTTCACCCTTACAAACATTTTCATAACTATATACCACATACACATATCTTAATACAAGGATCACATAGCACACCAAGATAATTCACAAACTCTCATTTAATAATACACGTACACATAATGCTAATACAAGAAGGTTGCTTAGGAAAACCGAGAGTGTCACAATTTATTCACACTCTATCCAAATTACACATGAAATGTTTGATTCTTGTTATACATGTGATGCTAATGTAAACACTTCATGACTATATGCTCATTAACTTCGTACAAGCCTACCTTAACAATTATAGCGCTATAGGTTGTAACGCCCCGCCCGCTATCCTTAGGTATTGTTAAGTTAAACATGTTAACCTCCCGCTAAACTTTTGGGATAGGCACTTTAATTGCATAAACATTGGTTTGAGCATGTAGAGTAACATCGTTTCAGCATAACTGTTAACTAGTATCATCTTATTCATGTTGGATATGAGCACGTTAAACTATTTTATTCTATTTTATGCTATGTATCAAACTTGTATACTCGCCAACATTTTGTTGATCTTATTTTAATTCATGTTGCAGGTTGATAGACGAAGTGATCAAGAAAACAAGCTTGGATGAACCTAGAAACACATCTACAATAAAACAATGTTTTGAACTATTTTTTATACAATGTTTGAAACTTGTATGACATTTTAGCATTTATGAAATTTGATTTAATCTATAATGTCACAATTAGTGTTATGATGCTTTTGAGCGATTTGTTCGTCTCATCCCGATGTTTCCGCCATCGGTTGGGGTGTGACAGGATATAACTTCTTTCTCTCTGACTTGTGCAAAGGCTTCAGCTTCTATCCACTTGGAAAAGTAATCAGTCATAGCAAGCATAAATACTTTTCCTCCTAGTGCCTTAGGAAGTTTGCCAACTATGTTCATTCCCCATCTCATGAATGGCCAGGAAGAGGATATAGGATGCAGAAGCTCCGCTGGTTGATGAAGGATATTGCTATGTCTTTGGAAAGCATCACATTTCTTTGCATATTCCACAGCATCCTTCTTCATGGTAGGCCAATAATATCCTATTCTAAGGATCCTTGAGAATAGTGCTCTGCCCTAGTGTGGTTCCCACAATCTCCTTCATGAAAATCCTTCAGCACTTCTTGAATTTCTGGATCCTCGGTGCACCTTAGACATGGACCTGCAAGAGACCGTTATATAATATGTTATTTAATAATGTAAATTGAGATACCTTGATTTTGAAAGCTCTAGGATTTTCTCCAGTAGGAATCTCTCCATGTTGTATATATCTCAGGATTGGAAGGATCCAGGATCCTGAATTTGACTGTGAACCATCACTAGGTATGATTGCAGAATCCTCCACTATCTCCATGGCTGTATTATCCTCCATAGCAGGGGTTAAGATGTGGATAATTGGTATCTTAATATCCTCTGGAATCTTCAAGGATGATCCAAGGTTAGCTAAGGCATCAGCTTCTGCATTTTCTTCCCTGGGTACCTGTGTCAAACTAAAAGAAGCAAAAGAGTCTGCCAATTTCTTGACTATCTCAAGATACTTGATTAGCCTCTCACCTTTGACAGCATAAGAGCCATTATAGTGGTTAGTAATTAACAAAGAATCTACATGTACCTCAAGATACCTGATCCTCACATGCTTGGCAATTTGCAAACCTGCTATTAAGGCCTCATACGCAGCCTCATTATTAGTGGTTTGGAACTCACAAGCAATTGATTGGGGTATAATGTCCTCCTGTGGCGATTTTAGTAGTATGCCTAGTCCAGTTCCCTTGACATTTGAAGCTCCATCTGTGAAGAGTATCCAAGGATCCTTAGTCTCTTCAAGTTGTTGAACTTCCAATTCAGATTCCCTTTGTAGATCACTACTGAAATCAGCCACAAAGTCAGCTAAGGCTTGGGATTTAATGGCAGTTCTTGGCTCATATTTGATATCATATGCACTAAGCTTGACTGCCCACTTCGCCATCCTTCCTTCATGATCCTTAACAAGGACCGTACTTACTGCCTTAGTAGACACAGCTAGGTATAAGGATAATGTTTACCCATTTTCTGTTTTCATTAAAGCTGGAGCTGAGGATAAGTAGTCCTTGAGGGCTTTGAGGGCATTCTCATGCTTTTCAGTCCACTCAAACTTTTTATTCTTTCTCAGGATGTCATAGAACTCTTTGCATTTCTCTGATGACTTTGAGATGAATCTGTTCAAGGCTGTGATTCTTCCTATTAATCTTTGCACATCCTTAGAATTGGCAGGAGACTTAATGTTCACAATGGCCTTGATTTATTCCAGACTTGCCTCGATTCCCCTTTTTGTCACCATGTAACCTAAGAATTTACCAGCTTTTACTCCAAAGTGGCATTTGGAAGGATTCAGTTTCATGTTGTATCTATCAAGGATATCAAATGCTTCTTCCAAATCCTTAAGATGATCCTCAGCTCTTTTGGACTTAACCACCATGTCATCTATATAGACTTCCATTGTGTGTCCAATTTGTTCTTTAAACATCATATTTACTAGCCTTTGGTATGTAGCACATGCATTTCTTAGTCCAAAGGGCATAGCAATATAACAATAGATACCAGTAGGGGTCATAAAAGCAGTATCCTCTTGATCAGATGGTTCCATCTGAATTTGTTGAAATCCAGATGAAGCATCCATAAAAGTCAACAACTCATGACCCGCTGTAGCATCCACCATGGAGTCAATGTGGGGTAAAGGGAAAGGATCCTTGGGACATGCCTTGTTTAAATCAGTAAAGTCAGCACATACCCTCCACTTTCCATTCTTTTTCTGAACAACTACCACATTGGCTAACCATCTTGGATACTTAGCTTCTCTAATTATACCTGCCTTGAGCAACTTGTCTACCTCCTCTTGGATGATGGCATTTTTTTCAGGTGCAAACTTCCTCCTTTTCTGATGTATTGGTTTGAAGGACTTGTCAATGCCAAGTTTATGAGTAATAACATCTTTAGAAATACCTGTCATGTCTTCATGTTTCCAAGCAAAGGTAGCTTTTCTTCTTCTCAAGAAGGATATTAAATCCTGTTCAATAGTGTCAAGGATCCCGGATCCTATGAAAATCTTGGATTCAGGATCCTCCGGGTTCAACATAATATCCTTGACATCCTGCTCTCTTGCATCCAGGACATCTCTTGGAGGATACTTTAATTGCTATGCCTCCCTAGGCCTTGAGGTTGGCTTCATGGATGATGTGTAGCAATTCTTGGCTTCTTGCTGATCACTTTCAATCTTCACCACACCCCATGGAGTAGGGAGCTTCACACATTGATGATATGTTGAGGGGACTGCTTTCATATCATGTATCCATGGCCTGCCAAGGATAACATTACAGCAAGATAAGCAATCAATAACACAAAATTTTTGAACAAAATTTACTCCCTCTATATAAATAGGAAGTTTGATATCCCCCAATGTATTCATGGTCTCTCCACTAAATCCCACAAGGACAAATGATCTTGGGACAATATCGGATTCAGGGATGTTCATCCTTTTGAGGACATCTAATTGGATGATATTAACTAAGCTTCCCCCATCAATGAGAATCCTGCGAACAAAATGGTTAGAAATGAATAATCTAATAACAAGACCATCATGATGAGGATCCTGTATATCCACACGGTCATCCTCATTAAAGGATATGACTTTTTCCTGTGTAAGGATGGAAGTTCGAATAGGTCCATCCCCATTCTCCATCTTTGTCTCTTTCGCATGCCTCTTAGCTGCAGAGAATGAAGTGCCACATATGTCAGATCCACCGGAGATGAAATGAATAATCTGGGCATCAGCTAGTGGAACAGGAGCCTTTTCAGGAACTTTCTCATGATCCTGGATCCTTGATTTCTTTCTTCCGAATAGCTCCTTCAAGTATCCTTTGCTCAATAAGTAACAAATCTCTTTCCTCAGTGCTATGTATTCATCTGTGAGATGACCAAAGTCTTCATGATAAGCACACCACTTTGATTTGTCTTTGGTAGCAGCTGGCTTGTCATTCTTTCTCGGCCATCTAGCTTTATCACCTAAATTCTGCATAGCAAGGATTAGTTCACTATTATCAACAGCAAAACAATACTCAGAAATAGGAGGATAATGTTCATTATCTTCCTCTTGTTCCACAGCATGCTCATTCTGTTTGTCAGACTTGTTGTATGACTTGGATTTGTTATTCCTGAAATAGGATCCTTGCTTTTCTTGCTTTGAGGATCCTGACAGTCTCTCCTGGATCCTTTTGCCATCCTCTAAACGGATGAACCTAAGGGCCCTGTTTCTTACTTCATCAAGGTTCCTGCAAGGTGTCATAACAAGATCATCATAGAATTGTGAATCCTTAAGCAAACCCATTTTAAAAGCCTCTACAGCTGTAGCAATGTCTAAATTAGGAATCTCTAAGGATTCTTTACTGAATTTAGTTATGTAATCCCTTAATGATTCATTATGACCTTGGGTTACCCTATATAAATCACTAGTTAATCGTTCAAATCTCCTACTACAAGAAAATTGGCTATTGAACAAGTTAACCAGATGAGAAAATGAGGTAATAGAGTACGGAGGAAGACTTAGCAGCCATTTAAGAGCTTATCCTGTCAATGTGGATCCGAAACCTTGCAAAGACATGCTTCCTTTAACCTTTCTAGAATGGGGTTGATCTTCATTCTCTCCCTGTATTGAGCTATATGCTCTTCTGGATCAGTTGTGCCATCATAGAGCTTCATATTTGGTGTTTGAAACCTCTTTGGTATCTCTGCATCACATATAGGTGGTGCAAAGCGAGACACCCTGTGACTCCCATCCGAAATCTCAGGAATGGGTTTAACCACTCCCGGGACATTGGATATCATATCCTTGAGTTTTTGCAACTCCCTTGCCATAGCTTGGTTGATCCCTGGTTCCTGCACAAAGCCATGGTTAGTATTATAAGATGTATTGAAGGTGCTACCTCCTTACTTATTCGAGGCTAGGATCCCAGATGTGAATCCAAATTGATGTGGTTCTGGTATAATCGTGTGACCAGATGAAGCAATAGTCTGCATGGGAATGAAGTCTCTGTCACGGCCCCCGACCCGGTTTGACCCGTTTCAGGAGCCGCGGGACAGAAATCCCGTGGTAATTAATTAATTGAGTTTGACAGCGGAAGTTTATCATCAGGATCTTTTTAAGAATGAAATATTTCCCGACTATTTTATTTCACAACGCGGAATAAAACCCGGTAATTTACAATCATTTGATTTCACGAAGAAATCTTTTATTTTACAAAACATGTTTCTTTATTTTATACTGAGCCACTTCTTTGAGCTTGTAGTGCTATATGGCACTTTTCCTGGATCATAACAGATCACCTGAAACATGTTTGAAAAAGGTTTTGTCAGCGGGAAATACTGAGTAAATCATTCCATTTTGCATAATGATGCATAGTTATAAATTACAGCATAAGAGCTATTACAATGGCTTCTATCTGATTTTTATCTGGCATTCTATCACAATGGTGACATGTCACAATGGTGACGATGGTCATACCACTATTAGATCAATGAACCTAAATAGTGATGATTATCACTGTAGGTCAATGAACCTAACAGTGATTATCCCGAGTAGGTCAATGAACCTAACCGGGAGAAATTAGTAATGTGCACAATACCCCACTAACCAGTAATTCAAGATATCCACGACTTAGTCCCTGTAATTATAACCTTGAAAAATAAATTGAGGTATTGTAAAATAGTTGATAAAAAGAGAATGACTCACATTGCAGATTTTTACGGGCAGAGTTTAGCCTACTGATTTAGCCTTTTCAATCCTATATTTAATAACAGGCACACAATTCGGTTAATAACTTAATACAGCATTTACGATAACTCACGAGATCAAATTCTCACAGCGAATGACAAAGTGCTATGCTTAAATATCCATCGAATTAACGACTAATGACAAAGCATAACCCTAATGTGGGCGGCACTTAAACATCCATTGGATATATTGATCTCGGAAAATGAATCGTATCAGCGATCGAGTTAATACCCTGATTGCGGCGTCGATTAGTGATCGTGTGTGTTTTTTTTGGAAGTATTTCTACGATATCTCAGCGTAGAATTGGAATTTTAACGTCGTTTTTCTTCCTGAATTCAAGTCCCAAGGTCCTCTATTTATAGGTGAATTTTGACCTTTACGCGGCCCGCGTGACATTAAGCTTATCCTTACGCGGCCCGCGTAGACATTATTTTTATGCATAGGGTTGCCACGTGTGGAACTAGCTCAGCTGAGTCGACGATTTCTGAAAATTCGAATTGGACAGCTATTTATGTGGATAAACGTAACTAGGAAATATCCCCCCCTGAGTTTTAGGGGCCCTGATCCTGATTCTGATTTTTCTGAAAATCTTAGGGTTTGTGCAGAATCACTTGGGTTTCTTAATTAGGTTTTCCTATTGGTCAATTAAAATAATAAATATGACTTTTTGTTAAGAGTTGTTACATTCTCCCCACCTTAATAAAAATCTCGTCCTCGAGATTTACTGGAATAAATGAGGATACTTTCACTTCATTTCTGATTCCAGCTCCCAAGTGTATTCAGCTCTTTTCTTTGAATCCCATCTAATTTTGACTAAAACTAGTCGTTTATATTTGAGAAACTTGATCTTTCGATCCTCAAAATTTAAGTGGTTTCTCAACAATTTTCAGTTTTTCGTTTACCTCTATATCTCGAAGAGATACTACCAATGATTCGTCTGATAAACATTTCTTGAGATTGGATACATGAAATACATCATGTATTCCAGCTAACTTTCTTGGTAGTTGTAAATGATAAGTAACTGGTCCTATACGTTGGATCACTAGAAATAATCCTACGTACCTTGGACTTAGCTTTCCTTTCTTACTCCTTTCCAAGGAGATACTTTCAATTACATTTTGTCTCCAACTCGAACTCCAACAGCTTTCATCTATTATCTGTATAATTCTTCTGGCGATCTATAGCTGTCTTCAGTTTTTTCTTCGTGATACTGAATATCACAATTGTAGTCACTTAGGATTTTCATCCATCTCCTTTGCCTCATGTTTAACTCTTTTTGCCCAAATATATATATATATCTTAAATTCTTATGATCTGTATTGATAGTAAACTTACTTCCACCCAGATAATGTTTCTAATTCTAAGGGCAAAAATCATGACTCCTAATTCTAAGTTATGAGTGATATAGTTTCTTTTTCAATTTCCTTGATGCATCCACAATTACCTTTTTGCGTTGCATTAACATATATCTAAATCCTGGTTTTGAAGCATCACCATATACTTTAAAATCTTCTGTTCCTTCTGGTAAGGCTAGTATTTTATTAATTTATGCTTTAAGATCCTAAAGACTTTTTCTTGTTTTTATCCCTATTCAAACTTAACTGTTTAGAAAAATCCTTAATAAATTGTCTATAATATCCGGCTAAACCTATAAAACTTCTTATTTCCATTGCTGTTTGTGGAACCTTTCTTTTGATAATTGCTGTTATCTTATCAGGATCTACGTGAATACCTTCATGATTCACCATACGACCTAGAAATTGCACTTCTGGCAGCCAAACTTCATACTTCTAGAATTTGGCGTACAACTTCTCTTTTCTTAACAAAGTTAAGAGTATATGCAAATGCTGACAATGTTCTTCCTGACTTTTGGAATAAATAATTATATTGTCGATAATTACAAATTTATCCAAATATAGTTTACAGATCCTATTCATCATGTCCATGAATGCTGCAGGTGCATTCGTTAATCCCAAAGGCATGACTGTAAACTTATAATGACCATACCTAGTTCTGAAAACAGTTTTAAGTATGTCTTCCTCTTGTACTTTCAATTGATGATATCCGGAACATAAGTTGATCTTAGAAAAATATCTAGCTCCCTGGAATCGATTGAATAGATCATCAATTCTAGGTAATGGGTATTGATTCTTAATTGTAACCTTATTCAATTCCCTGTAATCAATACACTTTCTCATCGAATCATCCTTTATCTTAATCAAACAACACAGGTGCTCCCCGCGGGGATGAGCTAGGTTGTATGAATCCTTGATTTAGTAATTCATCTAATTACTTTTTCAGTTCTAACATTTCCGTAGGAGCTAACCGGTAGGATACCTTGGCTATCGGTATAGTTCCTGGAATTAGATGAATCTTAAATTTTACCTCCCTATTTGGTGGTAACCCTGGTAATTCTTCTGAGAATACATCTGGGTATTCTGAAATTACAGAGATTTCCTTAAATTCTTTATCTTTAGTATTAATGATTACTGATATCATATATACTATTCCTTGCTTTCGTTCATAATTTAGCAACTTTCTTTACTAATATGAACTTTATGGCTTACTTGGTTTATTTCCTATAATCATAATTACTTCTCCGGTGGGTGATTGAATTTCTATAAAATTCTGATCACAGATAATTCGAACATGATTGTTTACTAACCAATCCATTCCTAACACAATATCGAATTCAACTAATTTCATAGATAATAGGATTGCAGAAAACTTATGACTTATTTCTATGTTCTGCATAACCTTATTTATTTTAACTGAATTCCCATCTGCCGTTTCTAATATAGAAATCTGCCTAATACTGGTTAAAAGTAAATTAAGAGCTTGGCAGAATAAAATATTTCTAAAACTTTGGTTTGCACCAGAGTCAAATAATACTTTTGTGTAAACATTGTGAACTAAGAATGTACCGGCTATCACATCTGGAATGAGTTCTGCTTCCTTAGCAGTCAGTTGGAAGACTCTTACATTCCTTTTTGCTCCTTCTGCAAATTTGGCTTTATTGTCAGATGATTTGTTCAATTTTGGACAATCTGGCCTAAGATGTCTAGTTTCTCCACAATTGTAGCAGACTGAAAATTTATTCCTCCTACAGTCTTCTTCTTGATGCCCCGGAATTTTGCAAAAATTACAATATCCTTTACATTTTCCAAAATGCTTCCTTTTGCAAGAATTGCAAAATGGACTAATAGAAGATTGCCCATTTCTTCCTTTCTTGAAATTGTTATGGTTACCCGAACGGAATTCTTGGGTAATCTTTTGGGCTACTTCCTTCCTTCTATTTTCTTCTCTTGTTCGTACTAGCTCGTCAGTCAGAGTATTGGCTAAATCCACCGCATCATCAATTGTGCGAGGTTTCGCAGCTTTGACGATATTACGGATTTCAGAAATCAATCCCCAAATATAACGAGAAATAAGTACCGGCTCTGGCGAAGCCAGCGTTGGTACCACTCGAGCATATTCGAAGAATGTCGTAGTATACCCTCGACAATCTACATCCACCATCCGGTGGGTTAGAAACTTATTTGTCATTTGTTCCTTTTCATACTCGGGACAGAATTTTCTTTCTACAAGACTCTTAAATTCTTTCCATTTCATGGCATAAGCCCTATTTCTCCCTTTAGCCTGTAACACCGTGTTCCACCATTCTAGCGCCCCTTCTTTGAAAAGGTTTGATGCGTACATGACCTGATCATCCTGAGCACATTTACTTATGGCCATTACTGCCTCGGTTTTCTCTAACCAACGCAGTGCCGCAGTCGCTCCTTCATTGCCTGCAAACTCAGTGGGTTTACAAGCAAGAAATTCATTGTAAGTGCAACCAGGCGTTGCAGCTTTCATTTTCTTGGGAAGCGGAGCTTGCCGTGGTTCATTATCATGATTAACATGATCATTGCCTCCGTTTACACTATTACTGAAGTTATCTTCAGAAATACGTTTGCTAGGAACGATTTGTTGTGGTTCGATTGGAGTTTTAATAGCAGCAACAATTGCTGGAATAGCGTTGGCTATCTCTTGAGTAACTATTGCTGGAATAGCGTTGGCCATCCCTTGAGCAACGATATTTTCTATATCCTGCCTAGTCACATATTGATCCCCCGGTTGTTGCTCAGATTGATTAACCTCATTAACTGGTTCATTATTAGCGTTTTCCATCTGATAACTAATTTATAGATAAATAATTAGTATAAAAGAAATAACCCAAGGTCACAATTAATTGCACATAATCACGTAAACGAATATACAACAAAATTGTAAATTTTCTGATATTTCATTTGTTTTATAAATTATATCATGCTTCTATATACAACCGTTTTATTATTTATTTTACACATACTGATTTTACTATTACTATTACACAACAACAGTTTCATAAACCCCTATCCTTTGTCAGGTGATCTTCTAGTAACGGCGTTCCTTCTCATCGTATTTCCAAGAGATCTGTCCCAAAATTTCTTGGATCCTATTCCCAGCATCCATTAATTCTTTGTTAAAATAACGGAGTTCAGCCATATTCTCGTCACTCATTGGTGGATTTGGTAAAGGTTCTGGTTTGAACTTAGGAAAAAGCTTATAGGGATGGTTTTGTAACAGTATTTCATTATTCACCCATTCGTCTATTTGCAAGTGGATTGAAGGGTTTGGAATAGCTGATTCTAAATTTATTGGTAATTGTGTTTCAAGAGAATGAATAAAATCATTTTCATTAATAGGCTCAATAGTATCATCGTTTGCCATTATAGAATCTAGTTCTTCTTGAGATAGTAACCCCTCAATTTGCCTAAAACTTTCCCCAATTTCCATTTTCTGAAGCTTGGGTTTCTCGAGAGGTGAAACGTTGAATTCTATAGGTTCTTCTAAGTCTGGTATATACCTATTGAAATCTCTGGAAACTTCTATTCTTACTGGGTAGAGATTTAAATTCTGAAGGGCTTCCGACAGATTACTCATGCTGTTAATGCAAGATATACACAATTACTAAGTTAAAATTATAACAAAATTTTATAGAAAAACTTTTAAATATTATTTTATACTGGGTAACTACCAAAACAACTGAAAATTAAAACACACTAGATTTTATTTGTAAATTTATTTACTGAATACGATTTATAGACTGTAGATAATAGAGATGCTAAAACTTTGAATCAAAATATTTAAAGATTTATATTTACTATTACAGTAGCTAACATATAAATATCTGCCCATACTGTTCAAAATTAGTCAGATAATAAAACATATAATTACAAAATAGCAATTAATAAAAAAAAATTAAGTATTTTTTTTTTAAATACTTAATTGGCTTAAATCAGTGGCTCGATCAGTGGCTCTGATACCACCTTTTTCTGTCACGGCCCCCGACCCGGTTTGACCCGTTTCAGGAGCCGCGGGACAGAAATCCCGTGGTAATTAATTAATTGAGTTTGACAGCGGAAGTTTATCATCAGGATCTTTTTAAGAATGAAATATTTCCCGACTATTTTATTTCACAACGCGGAATAAAACCCGGTAATTTACAATCATTTGATTTCACGAAGAAATCTTTTATTTTACAAAACATGTTTCTTTATTTTATACTGAGCCACTTCTTTGAGCTTGTAGTGCTATATGGCACTTTTCCTGGATCATAACAGATCACCTGAAACATGTTTGAAAAAGGTTTTGTCAGCGGGAAATACTGAGTAAATCATTCCATTTTGCATAATGATGCATAGTTATAAATTACAGCATAAGAGCGATTACAATGGCTTCTATCTGATTTTTATCTGGCATTCTATCACAATGGTGACATGTCACAATGGTGACGATGGTCATACCACTATTAGATCAATGAACCTAAATAGTGATGATTATCACTGTAGGTCAATGAACCTAACAGTGATTATCCCGAGTAGGTCAATGAACCTAACCGGGAGAAATTAGTAATGTGCACAATACCCCACTAACCAGTAATTCAAGATATCCACGACTTAGTCCCTGTAATTATAACCTTGAAAAATAAATTGAGGTATTGTAAAATAGTTGATAAAAAGAGAATGACTCACATTGCAGATTTATACGGGCAGAGTTTAGCCTACTGATTTAGCCTTTTCAATCCTATATTTAATAACAGGCATACAATTCGGTTAATAACTTAATACAGCATTTACGATAACTCACGAGATCAAATTCTCACAGCGAATGACAAAGTGCTATGCTTAAACATCCATCGAATTAACGACTAATGACAAAGCATAACCCTAATGTGGGCGGCACTTAAACATCCATTGGATATATTGATATCGGAAAATGAATCGTATCAGCGATCGAGTTAATACCCTGATTGCGGCGTCGATTAGTGATCGTGTGTGTTTTTTTTGGAAGTATTTCTAATATCTCAGCGTAGAATTGGAATTTTAACGTCGTTTTTCTTCCTGAATTCAAGTCCCAAGGTCCTCTATTTATAGGTGAATTTTGACCTTTACGCGGCCTGCGTGACATTAAGCTTATCCTTACGCGGCCCGCGTAGACATTATTTTTATGCATAGGGTTGCCACGTGTGGAACTAGCTCAGCTGAGTCGACGATTTCTGAAAATTCGAATTGGACAGCTATTTATGTGGATAAACGTAACTAGGAAATATCCCCCCCTGAGTTTTAGGGGCCCTGATCCTGATTCTGATTTTTCTGAAAATCTTAGGGTTTGTGCAGAATCACTTGGGTTTCTTAATTAGGTTTTCCTATTGGTCAATTAAAATAATAAATATGACTTTTTGATGAGAGTTGTTACAGTCTCCCACATGAATCTCCGAACTTCTGGGTTGTTGACTCCCTTAGGATCCTTGATCCTGAAAGATATTGGATCCAGTATGCATCGGAGCTGAAGGTCTTAAAGGATATCCAATGGATCCTTGAACTTGCGATGAGGATCCCTGAACATGTGATGAGGATTGTGGATGCTGAGGGTAGGATCCTTGAACTGACAGCGTCCCCATGTATCATCCCAAACTAGAGAAGGATCCTTGATGCTGGAAGGAGGATTCTTGAAGCTGAAGAGAGGATCCTGAAGGCTGGAAATAGGATCCTTGAGCCTGTGTCATTGCCGATGATCCATAGTGCATACTTGATGATCCTCCATGGTACTGGACACCTGATGCCATAGAGTGTTGAACAGTTGTTGCTGGAGTAGTGAAATCCAATGATCTGGGCACCAATGGAGAGTGATCCTCTGTTGACTTCTTCAATTCCTTAATTTCATCAATCTCACAAAGGATCCTGTCATTAGTTTTATCTTGCTGTTGCATGTAATCTTTCATCTGCAAAATCAAAGAATAAAGATCATTGTAAGTAGGAGTAGAAGAAACAGAAGTAGTTGCTTTTGTGAAAATGTGGGTTGGCTTCTTCGCAGCATTCTCTGCATTCTTTTGGGATCCAGAAGGAACAGGAGGCAAAGGTGGAATGCCCTATGATGAGGTGATCGTTGACATGGAGCTCGAAGTGTTTTTCCCTTGAGAAGCCATGTGGTTGAAGGTAATGAACAGAAATGAATAGAATAAATAGAATTTTCTAGAATGGAGCACCGATTGCCCCACGGTGGGCGCCAAACTGTTTTGGTAAAAAATCACACAAGGATAATGTAACCAAATCTGGTTTTTATGAGGTTAGATGCTTGGTTAAATGAACAAATGTGTAAACAAGAAATGAATGAAAATGATGATGAACACAAGGATTTATACGAGGAAAAAGTCCTTGATCAATGAATGATCTCCGGCATAAAAAACCTCGGATAGTGAAAACTATCACTATCAACTATATTGAACAATAAAATTACAACTTTGGAAGATAACAAGCTTGATACAAGGATTGCTAGTGCGTTTGTGTGTGTAATCGCCAATGAGTTTCTCTGAGTTCGAATGTGTGAAAAAGTGTGTAACTATCTTGCTAATAATAGCTTGTTATCCCATTCAAAAATAGAAAATATCTAACTAACTAACTATCCGAATTATGTGCTAGTCACCCACGATCACCATAACGATCATGTACTCCATGCACGTGCCATAGTAAAGAGCATATTCTCCTGGAATCTCGGTTGGAATAAGTCTCCTTCGAAATGCACCTGCAAAACAAGCTAAAGGATGATGGAAACAATTGTTAGTTTAGAGTAATAAAGAGGATCCTGGATCCTTAGCCTTCCTGCACCATTTCCTGAGGATCCTCGATCCAGACTGAACTAAGGATCCATGACCCAGGCTATACTGAGGATCCGTGATCCATAACCAATAAAATTCTATCCCTAACATTTACTGCCTCCGTCCCATAGGTCAGGCTAATGGGGGTTTCCCCGTTACATACCTTGGGAGTCGTTCTGTAGGCCCAAAGGACGAATGGCAACTCTTCCAGCCTACCCTTCTGTTTTCGTCCCAGTCTTCCCTTCATCCCCCGAATCACACTTTGGTCTGCTCTTTCAACTAGCCCATTGCTTTGGGTATAAGTGACCGAGGTGAAGACCTGCCAGATATGCATTTGCTCGCACCAGGGTTTGAAAGGTTTTCCTGCAAACTAAACGCCATTATCACTTACCAACTCCAGCGGTATTCCAAATTGACATACAATGTTGTCCAAGACAAATCTTTTCATCTGCTACCCCGTGATTTTCGCCAAGGGCTTGGCCTCGACCCATTTTGTGATGTAATCAATGGCTACTACTATGAACTTGACCCCACCCGGGCCTTCCGGGAATGGCCCGATGATGTCAATTGCCCATTTCAGGAATGGCCAATAGGTTGAGACTGGGACCATGGGGTGTTTATGGCGATGGGTCATGGGGGCGTGAACCTGACAGTTATCACATTTTCTGATCTCCTCCAAAGCTGTCTCGTACATTCTATTCTAGTAAAACCCTGCATTCATTGCATTGGCCACAACTGTTTTCGGCCCCGAGTGCGTACTATAGATTCCCTCATGTATTTCTTGTATTACATACTTTGCTTCTTCCTCATCCACACATTTTAGGGAAGGGCCAAGGTATGACCTCCGATAAAGTTCTCCGTCTATTAGTTCATACTATAAAGCTTTTATTCTTACCTTCCAGGCCGGCCATTCACCTTCTGGGAGAGTCCCGTCCTTCAGAAAGTTTATGATGGGTATCATCCAGGACTCCCCGGTCCTGTCAACCACCGCTATTTCCTCAGTTATGATGGAGGGGGAGGTCAGAACTTCCACCTTCACCCCCTGGCCAGGTAATCAAAGGCCACCGAGGCCAGCTTGTTGAGGGCATCTGACTTTCTATTCTTTCCCTGAGGGATGTATTCTAGCTTGAAAGTTTCAAAGGTTTTGACCAGTTCTTTCACCCTATTCACATATTGAGCCACGGAGTTGTCTTTTATGTCATGCTTCCCGTTGTACTACTTCACAACCACCTTGGAGTCATTGTTAGCCTCGACGTGCCTTGCTTTCATCTTCCTGGCCAATCTTAATCCTGCCAAGAGTGGCTCGTATTCGGTTGTATTTTTAGTGCTTTCAAAGTCTAGCCGGATTGCATAAGTTAACTCGATCCCCTGAGGACTCACGAGGGTGACCCCGGCTCCGTTCCCTTCTTCACTAGAAGCTCCGTCGGTATACAGCTTCCATATCGCCTCTTCTTCTTTCTTTTTCTCCTCCTCTTCCAGCTTTTTCCATTTAAGGAGCCCCCTCTCTTCCTCCTCCGGGACCTCTACTAGGAAATCTGCCAACACTTGGCCTTTTACTGAAGTCCTTGCCCTGTATTCCAAAGTATGTTCCCCTAGCTCCACAGCCAATTTAGCCAATCGGCCAGAGAGTTCAGGTCTCCGTAGTACCTTCTGAAGGGGCTGATATGTCAGCAACACAATCTTGTGGGCTTGGAAATACCTCCTGAGTCTTCAGGAGGCGAGACCAATGCCAAGGCCAGCTTTTCTAGTGGCATGTAACGGTCATCCGGACCTTTGAGAGTCCTGCTAATGAAGTATATGGGGATCTGTTTCTCGTCCCTTTCCACTAACATTACTTCACTGATCGTGGTCCTTGACGCTGACAAGTATAGGAACAGATCCTCCCTTGGCACAGGGGTGGCTAGGGTAGGGAGCTTACATATGTGCTCCTTCATCTCTTAGAAAGTTGCCTCGGCTTCTAGGGTTTATCTAAATTTATTTGTCTGGAGACAATCCTTCAGGACCTTCATGAAAGGCATGGTCTTGTCTGCCACTTTTGATAAGAAACGATTGAGTGCTAACAGTCTCCCGTTCAGCTGCTTGATGTCCTTTAGGGTCCTGGGAGATCGCATTTCAGATACCACCTTTGTTTTCTCGGGATTCACCTTAATCCCTCCCTTGGTAACCACCACTCCTAAGAACTCCCCCTCTTCTACCCCAAAATAGCATTTCCTGGGGTTCAAATTCATGTTAACTTCTTGCATCGTCCTGACTGTCTCTGCAACATCCTCCAGCATAGTCATTTCCGTGAGGCTCTTTATGACAATATCATCCGCATACACTTCCAGGTTCCTTCCACGCTGTTCTCTGAATAAGGTGTTTATAAACCTTTGATACGTGGCCCCAACGTTCTTTAATTCGAAGAGCATCTTAGTATAGCAGAAGGTTCCCTCATCCGTCAAAAAACACAGTCTTTTCCTCATCTTCTAGTGGCATTTGGATCTAGTGATAGCCCTTGTATGCGTCGAAGAAACACTTCAAAGGGTACTGGCCCAAGGAATCAACCTAGACGTCTATCTCCGGGAGTGGGTAGCAATCCTTGGGGCACGCCTTGTTTAAATCCTTATAGTCTACGCACATTCTCCATCCCCCATTCTTTTTACTGACCATGACTGGATTGGCTATCCAGGAAGGATATCTGACTTCCCTGACTATCGGCTCTAAGGAGTTTTCTTGTCTCTTCACAAGCGGCCCTTCTCTTGCTTGGTCCCATGCTTCATTTCTTTTGCTTAACAGGCCGCACCCAGCTATGGGTGTTAAGCCTTTGCTCTGTCAAGCTCCGGAGGATCCCGGTCATATCCCCATGTTGGAATGGAAAAACATCTATGTTGAGGAGCAACAGTTCTTTAAGTGCACTTTTGCACTTGTCACTTAGATGCTTTCCTACATTTACAGTTTGCTTCGGAAATCTTTCATTGAGGGCCCATTCCTCTATTCCTTCTTCCTGGGGGTTCTTCCCAGATTCACCTTCTGATATCGATGACACAACCTCATAGGAGGCCTGATCTTCCCTAGGGGATGTGAGACACTATTGTTGAAGCCTCCTAAGGGAATGGAATCTTCTTCCAGCCTGTCCCTTACGTCCCTATCAACCCTCAAGAAACAATGTTCATAAATCACTTCTACCCCGCTCCCCCCATCCACGTGTATCCGGGCCACCCTGTGGCCGGCTATTATAGCAGAGATGTTAAGGGGGGAGCCTTTGTACCTCATGTTCTTCCAAGTGGGGAATCAGTATGGGGGCCCTCATGCAGCTTGAAGGGCCCAATACCCGGGCCTTGATGCTCCTAGCCGGGTCATGCTCGTTTCTCCTTCTGATCATATCCACATACCCTCTGTCTGGCTCTCCCCCCCGACGTCTCTTCCTTTTATGTCCCCTCCCTCCTTGATTTCCTTAACCAAATGAGACAGTTTCCCCGTCTTTACTGCCGCTTCTATTTCCCTCTTCAAATACATACAATCATCCGTTTTATGACCAAAACCATTATAGAATTCACAATACTCATTCGGGTGAGCTTTCGGTCCTGGCTTGATGGGAGGGGGTTTCGCGAAGGAGTTCTTGATTTTCTCCGTGGCTAATATCTCACTAGGGGTCTTAGTCAGGGGGTGAAACTATCAGAGTAATGGGCTGGCCCCCTACCTCGGGGCTTGTAGGGAGAGTACGCTAGTCTTGTCATGTCATGCTGCATCTTGTCAAAAGTAGGCTTTCGGGGGTAGAAAGTACCTTTTTCCTGGAGCTTGAGAGCTGGGCTGGCCCTCCTGGGGGAGCATCCAGTTCCTTGGCCTTACTGACGGTGTCCTTTCCTCTAACAAAGGCCCTGACCCTGTCCATGAGATTATCAAAGGTCTCAGGTCTCAGGGTCTCGTTGAGATTCTTGATCACCTTTCTTTGTTGACTGAAGTTCCTGAGGAACTTCTCACTTAGCTCTTCATAGCTATCTAAGCTTCCAACTGGAAGGCTGTTAAACCAAAGCCTGGCTCCTTCGATCAGCGTTTGAACAAGCATATGACACCAACTGGGCATCAACCATCGCCCCACCTGTCCGGCACCCCTAACGGCATGCAAATGATCTTTTGGGTCCTTGGTTCCATCATACATGTCCAGGTTCAATGGGGGTTTAAGTTTTGGAGGCATGGGTGCCTTGGCTATTCTTTTGGTGAACTTTGAAACCTCAGCAAGGTCCTTGGGTAGGTAGGGTTTGTTCAACCCACTATTACCATCCTGACCCTCTTTGTCTTTTCCTTTTTGCTCCATTCCTTTCATCAACCCTTCTCGTTCCTCTGATGTCATTTTCCTCAGGGCAGTCATAAAAGTGTTCGATGGATCTGGGTCATTGTTTCCTCCGTGAGGGCCGGTATCATCATTGTCAGATGGTGTGTCGAATGAGAGTCTGGTTTTTAAGCTTAACAGTTTCTTTTGCCTTTCTAGATCTTCAAGTTGCTTCTTGAGTTCATCCCTGTGCATGGCCACAAAATCTGACGTGATAGTGTCCCTCTTCCTCAACAGTTCAGCCCTATTGCCAGTTTCTTCTTCATGGGTAATGTCTTCAACTGTTACCACGTTGTTGGTGCTTTGCACCGTCTTCACCGACTGAGAGCTTGGGGGTGGTGGTGTAGCCATGTTGCTTCAGATGGAAGATGATCCTTTACAGCGTTTTAGGTTCTTAGTGGGATTACCAAATGGACTAGGTCCCACGGATGGCGCCAATGTCGAGTCCTCAGATTCCGGTGGGTAGTCAACAAGCCTCGTCAACGTTGTAAAGGTTCAACTCCATCGTCCTACAAAAGAGAACACCGTTAGCCTCGTCACAGAGGACCCCAGGGGGGGGGGAATCCGTGACCAAGCTTCGGCATGATAATAAGTAAACTTGCCGGAAAAAATGAGAAGCTTATTCCGACGAGTGTGTTATCGTCGGAATATTCTCCTTGGTGTGAATTCTGGGTAATATGAGTTTAATGTGGTCCGAGGATGTCGGAATAAATGTGATGCTAATATATTTAATGAGAAGGGTTCTTGAATGCATACCGTTAACTGATTCCCTACCTTCCTTATATAAAGGGAATCACTTATCTTCCAAGGAGAAGTCAGACCAAAACCATCACGGTTTCTGCGACGTCTTGGGGAGCTCAAACACGTGTCTGAGCCCCAACGGTCTGATTACGAGCTCATTAATGGAGCCAGCTAACAAAGTACTTTTCTCCGGCGATCACCTTCTCTCTCTCCATCAAGCATTAAATGAGAAAAGAGATATCATATCTTTTCCTTTTCCCGCCTTTTCTTTTGGTCTGTCTTTAATAGAACTTGTTTGGGCCCATAAGCCGGCCCAAGCGACGGGAGCCCAAGACGAGTTCGCTGGGCAATCAGTGGGCCTCGTCGTCATATATATATATAGGATTAGGTTCAAGAGTGAACACTAGTGTAGCTTGTGAACTGGGTGAACTAATCCTGGCCATACACGTGTGTAGATCAATGACCAGGATTTAATGTTGAAATACACTAGTGTATTTTACGATTTGATGATGAGATCCTGGCCATACACGTGTGTAGGTCAATGGCCAGGATTTATTCACTCAGTTCGCAAATACACTAGTGTTCACTCTAGAACCCCACCCTATATATATATATATACACACACACACACACATACACAATGATACAAGTAAAACAATATTTAGGCTAAAAACCTTTGTTTAAAAATATATTAGAATAATAGGTTTATATATATATATATATATATAGGGTTAGGTTCATTTGTGAACAACGTCCTTAATAGTGAAATGTGTGAACTAATCCTAGCCCTTAATTATCAATACACAAGTGTAAATCAATGGTCATGATTTGATCAAGATTTGATGATGAAAATACACATGTCCACACATGTGTATTTTATGATTTGATGATGTAAATCATTGGCCAAAATTTGTTCACTCAGTTCACAAATATACTAATGTTCATTCTAGAACCCCACCCTATATATTTGTGTGTGTATGTGCGCACGTGTGTGTTATTTGGGCTTCGAATTAAATGAGAAAAATTAGTGAGCCACAGACCGAACCTACGTTGGCCCGAGCTCATGGCTCTTTGAAATCCGCGAGCTTTTGAGCAAGCTGTGAGACACACAATTTTTGAAGAGCCCTATTTGTATAAATGATTATATTTGGTTTCATCAAACATGCACAGCTACAATAACCATTTCTTTTCTTTTTTCTCTTTTTTTTGAACTGTGAACTTTTAAACATAACCGCACCCAAACCGAGGGGCCAACAACTCACAAACTACATAATTATAAATTTACACCAATCATCCCAAGGGGAAACTGTATATTTCGATCTATTAATAAACCACAAATACCCCCATTGACTTAACTTCCGCGATAATCTTTTCGATCTTTACTTGCACATTTAAGAACCTTAACTCGTTTCTCGCTTTCCAAATGCTCGAACACCCTATTATCTTTGATTGTTGCTCCTTGTTTGAAAAGGTATAAACTTTGAGGACAACTCTAGATCCTCTCATTTCATTGATCGGTTAACTATGGAAGTCTTGGGTTGCAGTTGTAAAAGAAAGGGTTATTGGATTTTATCACCCTTAACTATTGGCCATTAGCCGCTGCCACCCCAACTATCACTTTGACGCCCGTCACCCCCAACTTAACACTTAGTGTGTTCTGTCACCAGATCACTAACTTTTGATCCTGTTATTATACTTTTGGGGGTGTCCTAAGATCTCTAAAACCTTAACAAGATCCCTACGACACCCAAAAAAGTGTAGTAACATGATCAAAAGTTAGTGATCAGTTAACAACGTGGTGACAGAACACACTAAGTGTTAAGTTGGGGGTGACGTCCGTCAAAGTGATAGTTGGGGGTGGCAGCGACCAATAGCCAATAGTTGGGGGGTGATACAATCTAATAACCCTAAAAGAAAAGGAATGACGTGATATTTATGAAACAGATCGTCACCGTCATGGGTTGCAGAGTACATATCGATTAACTTCTCCACATAAACTTTAAAGAAAATTTGGAATTTGATCATATATAGAAACCAATAATTGATATTTCATTTAATAAATATTGATTTGCTCTATTTCGTAGTTCAAACAATCTAAAATGTAGTTATATTACAATGAACTATAACATTAGGGTAAGATTAAATAAAAAGTTTATTTTGTCAAAATAGGATGAGAAATAATTTTAACCATTCATTTTTTAAATCAATGGTTTAGATGAAAGTGTAGGAGAAAGGAGGAGTGAAAAGGTATCTTGGGAAAATCCTATTTATGAACTTTCTCTCTCCACATGCAAGGCACATGCATATTCCACCCCCATTTTTTAAACGTTCATAACTTTTTTATACGACATTATTTTTTCATAAAAATTTCACCGTAAAATCGAGCGTCTTTTTATCTTTAATTTGAGTACCATATTGCTATATAAAATATGTGGATTAAAAAAACACACTAAAATGTGTTGTATTTCTATGTTGTATAACATTTTTTGTGCTAGATTTTTGTACTATATTTCTGTGCTAAATTTTTTGTGCTGAATTTTTTTGTGTTAAATTTATTTTTTTCTCAATTTTTTGTGCTTGATTTTTTTGCTGAATATTTTCGTGCTATATTTTTTTGTACTACATTTTTTGTGCTATATTTTTTTGTACTAGATTTTTTGTGCTAAATTTTTTTGTACTAAATTTTTTTGTACTAAATTTTTTTGTTCTATTTTTAAAAAACAAAAGGGGTGCCACATGCCATTTTCACTCCTATTTATAAGGAACAAAATGCCCTTCATTCCTACTTATTAGGAGTGACACATATCATCATTACAATCCTTCTTATGCTACTTAGGCAAAATCCACTTTTTAGTGGATCCTTCCTCCTATAACATTTTATTTAACTGAAAGGGGTACAACCAATAAAAATGCATTTTACATAACACATTTTACACCAATTTTCTAAGGGGATATTCCCTATTTTGGCTCTACATTTTAACCACGAGAATAAGTGGCGGTGGTGAGGGTGTGCGGGGAGGACCACCGCACATGGCTGTGATTTCGAGGGGCACGTGTTTTTCATAAAAATATCATATATATATATATATATATATATATATATAGGGTAAGGTTCATTTGAGAAGAAAATTAAATTAAGAAGAAAAAGAACAAAGTGTAAAAATGTAAAACATTAAATAGTTTTTCTCTCAGCTCATTTATTATTATCTTTGACTAATTAATTAGTCATAAACACTATGATCCTCCACACTTAAGTTTTTGCTTACACACATCAAAATTTATCCTACACGTTTTGAAATTTATCCTACACATATTGAAATTTATCCTACACAACTCATAATTCATCCTACACATCTCGTAATTTACGCTACACTTTAAATTATATATTTTTTCTTTTTTTGAAAAATATGTTTTTTTTAAATAAGTTACAAATTTAATGTAGTTAGCTATTAAAAAGGAAGACTACCAATTAATGATCCATCTAAGTTTACCAATATACCCTTACACTAATATTTAATGCAAAAATTAAATGAAGTAAAATAAAACATTCTTATTAGTTGAAATTTCTTCTTTTTTATTCTTACAAAAAATTTCTTCTCATTTGAACTCTCCACTATATATATATATATATATATGGGTACATAGGGTGAGGTTCTTCTACAAAGTGTAGGAAGTATTTTGTGCCATTAGATGTGTTTGATCAATGGTTGAGATTAGTTGGGTGACATTTTTGTAATATTTGTGTTTTAATTATTGATTCATTTAATAGGCGATGGGCATTGTAGTCATTAATCGTGTTTTAAATAAAGAAACTATCATCAGTTCCTTTATTCTAACCATTTCTTCATTAATTAACCACCAATCTCTAAAATCATGGATTTAGACATCAACATGATTCAAGAACATTCAAACAATAGAGAACAATAACACTATAATCTATTCTAAAAAAATGCTCATACGTTTTGTTTTTTTTTTTGTTTTTTTTTTTGCGATCTAATATGTTTATACTAATGTGTTATACGGAATGCAAGCTTTTATAATGGTGTGTTATACATAATCTAAGTTGTTTATATTGGTGTGTTTTACTGGAGATCGAAACTGTTTATACTGATGTGTTATACGGAATCTAAGTTGTTTATACTAGTGTGTTATACTGACGATCAAAGTTGTTTATACTGGTGTGTTATACGGAATTTAAGTTGTTTATACTAGTGTGTTATACTAGCGATCGAACGTGTTTATACTGGTGTGTTATACGGAATCTAAGCTGTTTATACCGGTGTGTTACATGAAATGTAAGCTGTTTATACTGGTATGTTATACGGAATGTAAGTTATTTATATTGGTGTACTATATAGAATCTAAACTATTTATACCAGTGTGTTATACGGAAATGTAAGTTGTTTATACTTGTAACTGATAAAACACAATGTGAATAAACTAATAACTGCTAAAACACGTCAAGAATTTGTTCATGAGTGATCGCATGCATGTTAATTTGTTCTGTATACGTTCTTTGTATTACAAGTAACTGACAATTTTGAATTTTTAAAAGATATGTTGCTTCCTTAAAAATCTCTTTATTTTGTTTAAGAAATAAATCTTCCATAAATAAGTTAATTATTTAATTACCTTTATGCCCTTTAATATAAAATCTCTAAATGCCACATGTCACTCTTAGAACACTTCCTACACTTTGTAGGAAAAATAGACTTTGTAGCCAACTCCCACCATATATATATATATATATATATATATAGAAACGGGATCAGAAGAAAACGCTCAAAAGTGTGAGAACGGTGAGAACGCATCCTGTCCCAACACGTGGCGCGGGACATGATCAGGGTCCCAGGGTTGTTTTGTCTTTTCAATCTTCTTTTATTTTCCCAACGCGGTATATTATTTTCTGGTGTCTAAGTTTTTTTTGGCGTTAATTGTATTTATTAAACTTTTTCGCGTTGAATTAATTGTTTCTGTGTCACATAGATAATTTTTTGGCGTTATGGAATTTTCTGGTCAATTTTTTGGCGTTTTGTGTTGTTTTGTATAATAATTCACTACGAGTCATTAATATTTGCATAAGATTACAATAAGACCAATTTTTTTGGGGTTTATTGAATTTTTTGGCTTTTAATACATTTTACAAGATGCTTTGCCAGCATCCGTTCTCCCAGTTTTCATATTACTAGCGTTTTGGTGTTTGAAGTTTTTTGCGTTTTATATAATAATGTATTTTATTTATAGAGAATTAGATAACAAAACAAAATATAACTTGATATCAAAAAAATAAAAAAAATAAAAAAATGGTAATTTAATTTCTCTTCCGAATCTTCACTGTCATCAGCCTCTATCTTCTTGATTTTGTTTTGGCGTTTTGAACCTTTTTTGAATACTTTAGCTAGATGCCAACTTTCCTACATAAACCCTGTCTTTTTCAGACGAAGCTGCATAGTGGCATCCTGTGTTTTGGTGTGATATTCTTGTTTGGTGAGATGTCATTGAAGATTAACTCTTGCTTGATGCTATTTATAATAATGGAGTCTAAAATAGCATTTTACACTTGTGTTGATCCCTTTATTCCATGCCGATATTCATCAAGAACAAAGCTCACATGATGACATATCACTGTCATCAGTCTCTTTTTCTTGAATATTTGTCCATCTCATTCAGCAAAATACTATTGAGATTACCCCTTTAGAAGAAGAATCCATTTTTTGGCGTTTTAAAGTGAGTGGGTTATAGAGGATATGGCGTTTGTGTTTTCTGGCTGTGATCAATTTCATTGTGTATAGACCCCTCTCTTATAGGAGTTTTTTAGCCCGTAGTTTAGGCGGGAATTTTTTTATTGTAATAAATGATAGTAATAAAGTAACTGTCTTTTCAGTTACTGTTTTTTTATTTACTGTGTTGATCAGTTTTTATCAGTTTTACAGGTGATAGACGTCCCATCTTCTAAGTTTGGCGTTTTTATGGCGTTATGCAGACCAAGATGACAAAATACAATAACGGAGTAAATAAAATATCAAGCAGAAATTTTTTTTTTGTTATTTTTGGCGTTTTGTAAGGAATAACCATTTTTAGTATTTTTTTTTTTTTTGCATTTTGCTAATAAAGGGAGAAATAAATCATTTAATTATCTTAAAAAAAACAAAAAGAAGATTACACAGAAGAAAAAAAAAGAGGAAAAAAAAAGAGGAAAAAAAATGAAAAGCCTTCGTCAGAAGGTACTTTATCCGAATAGTATCCATCACTTGCGTCATCTTCCTCCTCCTCGGAGTCTTCATCTGTATCTTCATCCATGTCCTCACCTTCACCTTCATCAGCTTCTTGTTCCTGAAGATTTTGAAGCCTCCACCTGAACATGTCTTGCATTAACTCTAATTTTGAGTCTATTTTTGTGTTGGTACAAGTGGCGTTATGCAATTCTTCCATAAAACCCAGACGTTGCTTTGTCATGATGTTCTCTAGCCAGTAGACTTCTTGCTCTCCGATGTCGTATGTAACCGTCACCATGTCTGTTTCATCATCAAAACGCCATGATGTCATGATAGGGTCCGGCTTCACATCTGCTTTGATTGGTCCAAATTTGCTAGTTAATGCTTTCATAAGCATATGTGTTTCATGGCATTCGTTGTCTAGAGCGATGCCAATGGATAAGATTTGCCTCTGTATCTCTTCTTCCATCTTCAGAATTGCCCTGACCATCTTAACATACATCCTCCTTCTGTTGTCAAAATGGAGGACGTATCGCCTGATTCCCAGAGTGTATCTCCACGAAACGATTGTTAACATTTTTGGCGTTTTGGTTAAGTTGGCGTTTTTGGTTAAAGATGTTTTTTGCAGAAATGGATAGATTGAAGTGATTATGGAAGCTATGTTTTACCTTGTTTATATAATGATGTTTTTGGCGCGTAATCTAGGAGGGAATTTCTTCTAATAAATGTTAATAACTGAAATTCAGTTCCTGTGTTGTTTAATCTTCCTGTGATATCCAACGCGTTTTATTACTAATTTTTGGCATTTTGTTTTTAATGGCGTTTTATTTTTTTGAATGGCATTTTATCATTTGATGGCGTTTTGAATATGAGCGGTAAAAGACCCTTTTACCCTTAATGAAGCGCGTCTCACATAATAAAATTGATGTTATTTACGAAAACGTCACCGCGCAATCTAGTCCATGGATTGTTTTGATAGGACGACCCATAAGCGTTCTCACCGTTCTCACACTTTTGAGCATTTTCTCTAAATCCTGACCCTATATATATATATTCCTTTATTGTTTCTGTGTGTTCATATTGCACAAAGAATGGCCATCACAACGCTTAATGCAGCCTTTATTTCTTTGATGTTGCTGCTCGCATTACTGCCAATAGCACCTCTTTGACAGTTGTGCATGATGAGATCATGAGTAGTGGTTTGGCAAACCAGATGGTCTTTTCAACACTTGGCGTTCACGTCATCTTAATCAAACCACTTGTTGAAAAGTTATGGTGGTGAGGTATGTGCTTTGTAATGGAAAAAAAAACTTTGATTGGTTAAGCCATAGTCCAACCAATCATAACAACTTTCTCTCTCTCTATCAAGCTCGTGGCAACAACCACATGGGAAGCCCAATATATGATACCCACATGGATGGGGGGCGGTGTTCCTCTTGTGGTTTGCAAACCACATGACCATTACGCATGGTCTGATAAGATGTGTTATGGAAAATAAATGTGTTGATGAACAATATATAAATGCACCATTCCTAATTAATAAAGAGTGTTAATATTCACAAACATCTCCCCTCTATATATACATAGATACATATAGAGTGAAAAAGATGTGGAAATAAGATTTTAAAGGTATGAGAATAGAATAAGCCTTAATAAAAATGTTATGTTGACATTTATTTGTACTTATGATAGGTGTTGATATGTCCTCATGATTCATAACTTGAACTTTTTTAATAGCCTTAGACTATCTCCAATGCTATGTGCGTCCTTAGTCGCCCTTAGCAGCTACGTCATCTGTCACATAATATTTTTACCAGTCCTTAAAACCTCAATTTCATCTCCAACCCTACAAATATCCTTACCCTTCTTAATTTTCACCTCATCGCCTACTCATTACACATAATATTTGAATAAAACTTTTCTTTTGCTACTTTGGGCCCACCACATTGCATAAACCGAGGTGAACTCATGCCCTTGTGCAAGAGCATCTCACCTAAGGGCTTTTAAGGTTGGTAGAGCTCCAATGATAAGGGCATCTACGGGCCTCCAAGGATTTGATCTTCAAGGGCCCATTGGAGATAGTCTTATAACTTGAAAAAATTAGTGTTTATTATTTTCTAAATATATATACTTTAAAGTTTGTTCTTTCTATTTTTTTGGCTTCTAACAATTCTATGAATCAAACTTTTTAATCTTCTTCATTTTTTATAAAAATAAATCACTTTATATTTTATAACGTGTTTCAAGTTCGAGGGTATAGTAGAGTAGGAGTTTTCTACAAAGTCTATTTTTCTTACAAAGTGTAAAAAGTAATAAAACACCATAATGTCAACAATAAAACACATTCAAAACCCACAAATAACAAAGTGTAGACTATTAAAGCGCCATATTTGTGGGTTTTGTGTTGTGTTTTGGATGATAATGCTTTGATTATCGAATGAGTAACATTATTGTGTTTTATGTTGATTATCATGTTGTGTTTTATGTTTATAATTCTACGATAGTATGTTTGAAATTTTTATGGACCGTTAGGGTTTGAATATTGTGTTCTAGTGATCTTCACTCTGTTAATTGTGGGTTTTGAGTGTGATTTATGGCTGAAATTGTGGTGTTTTATTACTTTGTACACTTTATAGGAAAAATAGACTTTGTAGCCGAACCCCACCCTCAAGTTCGATATACTTGTATGCGTTTCAATGTTCATTATTAACAACCAACATTGGTGCATTGTGCTAAAATAAAATTTAAATGAAAATATTCAAAAGAGCCAATAAGAAGCTTAAAAGTATCGTAATTGTTCGTGTCTTCCATTATCAACAATATCCCTTTAAATAGGGTGAAAGATTACACACACATAAGGAAACATGACAAACTACCTAAAATACATGAGGCTAAAAATATACGAGATATACATATTCTAATAGTCCCCCGCAGTTCGAGCGGGAGAGGAACGAACTCTCAAACTGGACCAAAAATCTTGAAACAAAGTCCTTGGTAAACCTTTGGTAAAGATGTCAGCGTATTGAGATGATGATGGAATGTGCTGAACCTTGATATGACCAATCTGAACCTTCTCTCGAACAAAATGAATGTCCAATTCAACATGTTTCGTGCGTTGGTGTTGAACTGGATTTTCGGATATGTAGATTGCTGAAACATTGTCACAATAAACGATCATATCTTTCACGATCGGTACATGTAACTCTAGTAGGAGTTGCGTAACCAACTCGCCCCGACAACAACATTGGCAACCCCACGGTATTCAGCCTCTGCAATAGATCTAGAAATAGTAGGTTGGCGTTTAGACGACCACGAAACTAAGTTGTCGCAAGAAATACACAGTATCCAAAAGTGGATCGTCGAGAATCAAGGCACACTCCCTATTTGCATTAGAATAAGCCGTTGAAGGTTGGGCTGTAGGTGGTGATTGTGCCATAGGGGTGTGGGCAGTAGAAGGTTGGATCAAAGGGTTGGGAACTGATGAGTTTGGCGATCGGAAGAAGGAGGTGGGTGAGTCGCAGGGGCAGTGGGCATAGATGGGCCCGATGGAGAAGTAGGACCGGTTATAGAATGGGTCGTTGTATAGGGAGATGTGAAAAGAATAGGCTCATCATCCAAAAAGGTATATGTGGTAGGATGGTGTGGATGAGTAGATGGAAAATCCTCTTCGTTAAATGTCACATTATAAAAGATATGAACGCGTCTGGTGGTCGGGTCAAGGCAAAGATAGCCCGGAAAGTTTGGGGGATAACCAAGAAAAATGCATCTAATGGATCTAGGATGCAATTTGTGTGGTTGAATGGCAGGCGTGTTTGGGTAACAGGCACACCCGAACACACGGAGGTGGTCATACGTTGGGTGACGTTGGTAAAGGGCAAAAGCAGGTCTAAAATGATTGAGTCGTTTTATAGGTAGGATGTTTTGTAATAGGTGGCGGTGTGTAGGGCTTCAACCCAAAATGTGGGAGGTAAGTGTGCATGAATAAGGAGTGCACGAATGATATTATTTAGACGATGTATCATCCGTTCGGCCTTGCCATTTTGTGGTGATGTTTGAGGGCTAGAAAAACAAAACATCAGTCCTTGTGTGGAGGCGAAATTTTTAAATATATGATTGTCGAATTCGCCACCTAAGTCACATTGGAATGTTTTAATGTGGCGATTAAACTAAGTTCGGATATATTTGTGAAATTTGACAAAGTATGTAAAAGTTTTTTACTTATATTTCAATGGATATACCCAAACATGTTGCGTGAAATTATCAATAAGGACCATATAATACTTGTAGCCTGACTTGCTTAAAAATGGGGAGGTCCATAAATCACAATGGATTATATCGAATGGAGCAAAGGTAACATAATTTGAATCATTAAAGGGCAAACGTTACTATGTTTATTACATTGAATAAAATTATTACGAACAAGATACTCTAAGATAGTTGCTCCTAGATGATTGAGATAGATGTGCCATGGAGTCTGTGATGCGGAAACAAAATTATAGGAGGGCGGTAAATGGGTAGACGTCCCCCGTGCAATTGTGGCGGGAAAGGAAATTGCCCGTCTTGTGGTCTTTCAAAGAAAAACCAAAAGGGTCAAATTCGATAGTGACTTGGTTATCACGAGTAAATTTTCTAACATATATTAAATCTTTGATAACGGATGGTGAGTGTTGGATGTTTTTAAGGTGATATGTTTTATTGGCAACGATGTGAAGGCCATTACCGGATCCTTTAATTGGCAATTTTTGTTCATTACCAACAAATATAGTGTTAGAGGAACTAGACAAGGGAGAGTTTATTTTACTTCAGTGAGATGTGATGTGAGCTGAAGCCCTTGAGTCCATTCCAAGCAGGATCCGAATAGTTCAATTGCATAGCAGAAAGTGTTGTACCTAAATTTGTTGGGCTTAAGGCATTGAGAGGGCTTGGGTCAGCAAACTGGGCCTGTTCAGGTGGTGGATGTATTGAAAAAAATTGTTGCTGGGCCAGGTTAGGTGACTGACTTTGATATGTCATGTTGGCCCGTTGATAGAAAACAAACACTTCAGAGGGAGCCCAAGATTGAGATGGGTATGGACTGCGCGGCACAGGCCACTGACCAGGCTGGATAGACTGGGTCGTTGGGTTGGGTTGCCACCAAGTGTTGGGTGGTTGTTGTATGTTGCATCTGCGCCCCCTGCCACCACGGTATCCACATGCACGACCACGATTGCGATTAGGATCATAGGTGTTTTGGGAATAGTTTTGATAGCGGTTTGGGTCAGTAGAGGTGGTTTGTGAGGGAGGTTGTGGTGGAGTGTTGCTTAGAGCCGAAACATTGGAGGTGTGGATACTCACCATGACCGATTGGTTCTGGTTATGATTTTGACGAGGTGTCTGCCTTTGTTGTTCTCTTTGTAACATAGTCCGGGCCTCATCCTAGGTGGGCATGTTTTGATTAATGATCGCATTCGTGACATCATATTCAGTCGAAAGGCCACAAACTAACTGCATTACTAACCGAGCTTCACTTACCGGGAATCCGACATCACCTAGTTGATCAGCGACTTCTTTTAGCTTTTGGCAATAATCGTCACGAACATGCACCAAGTGTTAAGTTTGTAAACTCGTGTTCAAGAGTTGCCGCACGGGACCCTTTATTGTTAAGAAAAATCTGCTCCAACTTCACCCACGCCTGCCGAGCCGTACGCGTAGCGTTGGTTTCAAGAACCCGAACGAGTATGTCATCCGATATAGTTGCATAGATCCATTGTAGGATGAGAGCATCGATTTCAGCCCATACGGCATAGTCTTCACTCGTTTATTCAGGAGGCTTCATATCGTTGACGTGATCCAGCACTTTGTAAGCTTTTGGCGTGAAGTTTGAATAGCTTAACCCATGACGAATAAGTGACTTTGGTGCCACCAAGGGTTCGAACTTAGTTCTAGATGTTGGTAATAGTATAGGCTAGATGTAGTGATGGAGTTTTGGCTTCATTAACGGATGTGATTGTTTTGTCACTCATGGTTTCTGTCGAAACAGAAAAAAAGAAGGATGTAGGGTCGAAGGTTTGTGCGGCTAGGGTTTGTAGAGCGAAGGCTCTGATACCATCGAAGTATAGTAATTGTTCGTGTCTTCCATTATCAACAATATGCCTTTAAATAGGGTGGGAATTACAAACACATAAGGAAACGTAACAAACTACCTAAAATACATGAGGCTAAATATATAAGAGATATAAATATCTTAATAAAGCTTATTTTGGCTCAAAAGCTATTATAAATATTATATATATATATATATATATATATATATATATATATATTGATTTCGAAGGACGATGAATAGTAAATTTATTTTTATAATAATATATAGTTTTTCTATTATTTTATTATTTTATATATTATAATAGTTTATTATTAAATTTACTTTTAATAATATATTTTTCTTTTTTTTAAAACATCTATTTCCTTTACCTTTTTTTAATAATTGTTTTTGTTTTCTTTTTTGAACATATATTAATTTATCGATTAATTTGATACTTCTTTAATAAGTTACGTTTCTAACTTTTTTCTAAAAACTTAAGTACGTAGTTATGCTTGATTTCTTTCCCTGACATTCCGTTATTAGTTTTGTTAAACGAGGTTATACTTAAATAAAGTATTTATTTGGTATCATAAAACGGTATGATGATAAACTAAATCGTTCTAATGGTTTGACTTTCTAAACAACATGTTTTATTTTCAAATCACGTTTGTTTTACATTATCATTTGCTCGGTTTCGCCGCAACGCGCGATATAAAAAAACTAGTTTAAATGAATTTTCATTTGCTCGAGCAAGTAGTATTTTTAAGCCAAAAGCTATTTAAATAGTACAAATATAAATAAAACACAAAAAGTATACGAGTTAAAATTAGCTCATAATCTGGATTCTCCTCTATAAATTTAACCGTGAACACTCTTAATTAACAAAAAGTATACACGAGTTAAATTTAGCTCATAATCTGGATTCTCCTATATAAATTTAACCGTGAACACTCTTAATTAACAACGAACAATCATCACCTTCCGATATTAAACAAAAATTCATATTCAAAACACAATTCAAATTTGGAAGAGACACGTGAACACATGAATTTCACATAGTAGATTGAACCAAATCATACACAATTTTTTTTTTTTTTTTTTTTAAATTGAATTGGGTTGTTTATGAGTTTAGATCTCAAGCAACACAAAAAGTCAGCTTGGCTAGCCCCAAATCATCTAACGAGCTGAAAAGTTAAATCCGTACTCAACGTGTTTACAAACTGAGCGAGGTTATGGTTCGACTGGAAACTTAAGCCTCACACTCGCACAGTAGAACAGCTGTATAGTAAAAGAAAAGCAATTGCATGTCTTGGTAAAGCACAATTACTACACAATGGAAACCGATGAAGAGCAACATCGACACATCTTAGCGAATGTAGCAATTGTTGGACAATTACTGAATACGGCCCAATTGTGTAGAATTGTGGTCGGCCCGCGTTGAACCTAAAACATGTTGGTTTTGGGCTCTGGGGTTCTTTTAGGGTTCTCTCTATTACTTGGGAAACAAGTTGTAATTCCCTATATAAGTTTAGCCGTGTTAGGGTTGAATTAGCGTGAGGGATTATTGTAATCGAGTTTTGAGCTAGTTTTTCTTGATTATAATAAAAGTGAGTTTACCCTAAATTGTGTTTTTATCAATTCGTTCTTGAATTGGTATCAGAGCCGGCGATCAAGGTTGTACGATCAGTCAGAGAAGATGACAAACTCTGGGTCGGCACCGTCGAAGGGAAAAGAACCAGTTCATCAACCTGTTCAATGTCCGATGCTCTCCACGTCCAACTACAATGTTTGGTTGCTGCGCATGAAGGCAATCATGAAAGTGTATAAGGTATGGGAAGCGATTGAACCGGGATCAACTGATGAAGAAAAGAATAACATGGCGGTTGTTCTTATATTCCAATCGATACCGGAGTCCATGATCATGCAGATCGGCGACTTGGATAGTCCTAAAGCTATCTGGGATGCAATCAAATCTCGCAACGTTGGTGCGGATCGAGTCAAAGAAGCCCGATTACAAACCCTAGCAACCGAGTTTGATAATCTGCGCATGAAGGAGACCGAGGCGATCGATGATTTTGCCGGGAAACTATCTTGCATAGCCTCCAAGTCGGCATCGTTAGGAGAAACAATGGACGAAACAAAACTCGTCAAGAAGTTTCTCAAAAGTTTGCCACGTGGTAAGTACATTCACATCGTTGCAACTCTTGAACAAACGTTGGACCTCAAAACTATAAAGTTTGAAGATATTGTTGGGAGATTGAAAGCTTATGAGGAACGGTTGAAGGAAGAAGATGTCGTTGAACCACAATCAAAGTTACTGTTCAATAAAACCGAAACATCATCATCGTCGACCAACAATCGAGGCCGAGGTCAAGGAACACGGGGTCGTGGAGGGAACCGTGGTCGAGGGAATCGCGGTGGAAATAACTCGAGCCGTTCCAACAGAGAAGAAGGATCCAGCAACGAAAACAAAGACCGAAGCAAAGAAAAAAACCGAGATATGTCCAAAATCCAATGTTACCGATGTGATAAGTTTGGACACTTTGTGTCACAGTGCCCAGAACGAAACAAAGATGAAGCCCACTTAGCCGAAGCCGATGAAACCGATCCTACTGTGTTTATGATAGAAACTCTTCAAGAAACTGTGTTCTTGAACGAATCAAAGGTGTTACCAAAGAAGCTTGAACTCAGATCCAAAGATGAAGACATGTGGTATATGGATAATGGCGCGAGTAATCACATGACTGGTAATATATCCTATTTTTCTGAATTAAACAAAAGGGTCAGAGGAAGGGTAAGGTTTGGGGATGATTCTTGTGTTGACATATGTGGAAAAGGGTCAATTCTATTTGAAACCAAAACCGGTGAACAACGGCTATTGACCGACATCTATTATATCCCAAGTCTTAAGAGCAACATTATTAGCCTCGGGCAAACAACCGAGACGGGTTGCGAGGTTAATATGAAAGGCGACACACTTGTGTTGCGTGATAACCGGGGAAAGATTCTTATTACCGTAAAGAGAGCCGCAAATAGGCTCTATAAGACTCGGCTCAAGGTGGGAAAACCGGTATGTTTACAAGCACGATTAGAAGATGACAGTTGGCTTTGGCATGCAAGACTCGGCCACCTTAATTGGGAATCAATTGCAAACATGACAAGAAAGAATATGGTAAATGGCGTACCACCTCTAAGACCTGAAAAGAAGTTGTGTGAAGCTTGTTTAGTTGGAAAGCAAACAAGACAACCGTTTCCTCAATCGGCCTCGTTTAGAGCAACTCGTGTTTTGGAGTTGATTCATGGTGACTTATGCGGTCCGATTACTCCTCCTACGGTGGCGGGTAATAGGTATGTTTTCGTTTTGATTGATGATTACTCACGATTTATGTGGAGTTATTTGCTAAAGGCTAAAAGTGAAGCGTTCGAGACTTTTAAGCTATACAAAAGTTTGACGGAAAAACAAACCGGTGAAGTCGTCAAAACTCTAAGGACCGATAGGGGGGTGAGGTTACGTCACATATGTTCAACCGGTATTGCGAGGAGCAAGGCATTAACCGGCACCTAACAGCACCGTATTCACCCCAACAAAATGGGGTGGTGGAAAGACGAAACCGAACACTAATGGAAATGACGAGAAGCATCTTGAAAGCCCGAAGTGTTCCAAACTATATGTGGGGGGAAGCGGTTAGACACTCCACATATATAATCAACCGAGTTACTACTAGGACCTTAACCAACACAACACCATACGAGATGTTTAAGAAAAAGAAACCGGATTTGCAATATCTCAGAGTGTTTGGGTGTTTGGCATACCCGAAAGTAGCGAAACCCGGCATAAACAAGCTCGATGATCGAGCTATCTGCTTGGTATATTTGGGAAGTGAACCAGGGTCCGGTTCATACCGACTGTTCAATCCCAAAACCGGGAAAATCGTCGTCAGCAGGTGTCGAGATTTTGATGAAAATGCAAGCTGGAATTGGGAGAAACCAACCGAGGTTACTCATGAATATAAACCCGGCATGTTTTTACTCGATTGGCATGGTAGAATCGAGACAGGGGCTGGTTCTGTAATAGCCGATGCAGCCGAACCAAGTCAGCCACATCCATCGAGCCCAGAAAACAACGATTTCGAATAAGTCGACCAAGAGCCAAGCACAGCTGAAAATTCTCATAACCTTGATGAAACAGAAGGGAATGAGAGTGAAGAAGAGACAAGTGAAGATGCACCAGTCCAAAACCCGTTGCGAAGATCCAACCGTGCCAAGATGAACCCGGTATGGTTCACCGATTATGTTCTAAAAACCGAGATAGAAACCTTTGAACTATTGCTTTGCTGTACAGGTGAACCAACTAAATTTGAAGAAGCAATTTTACAACCGGAATGGAGGAAGGCTATGAAGGTTGAGATTGATTCCATAGAAAAAAATAAAACATGGAATCTTGTTGATCTTCCACATGGAGTTAAACCAATCGGGTTAAAGTGGGTCTACAAAATCAAAAGAAATGCGGATGGCTCGGTCAACAAATTTAAAGCAAGGCTTGTGGCTAAAGGCTACGTGCAAAAACCGGGAGTGGACTTTGATGAAGTTTTTGCACCCGTAGCAAGACTTGAAACTGTTCGAATGTTGATTTCTCTAGCCGCGAGTGAGGGATGGGAAGTGCACCATCTAGACGTTAAATCGACGTTTTTGCATGGTGAGTTAAAAGAGCAAGTTTATGTCATGCAACCGGAAGGCTTTGTTAAACCCGGCGAAGAAAGAAAGGTTTACAAGCTTACAAAAGCCTTGTACGGTTTAAGACAAGCACCCCGCGCGTGGAATACGAAGCTAGATAGTATCTTGAGAAATATGAAGTTTCAAAGATGTTCTCAAGAACAAGCGGTATATCGGAAGATGGTCAACGCAAGCTTGATCCTTGTGGGTGTCTATGTGGATGATCTCATTGTGACAGGAACAAATTGTTCTCAAATCTTGGAGTTCAAAAGGCTAATGGCAAGTAAGTTTGAAATGTCGGATCTAGGTAAGCTGGCCTACTATCTTGGCATAGAAGTAACTCAAGAAGATGGAGCTATCACTGTCAAGCAAGAAGCATATGCTCAAAAGATTCTCAAAGAAACTAACATGTCCACTTGCAATCCTACACATGTACCAATGAACCCGAACTTGAAACTGACAAAAGCCGAGAAAGAACAAGAAGTGGATCCGACCGAGTTTCGGAAAGTTGTTGGTTGCCTCCGTTACTTGTTGCATACCCGACCGGATATGGCGTTCGCGGTTGGAATGGTGAGTCGGTACATGCAAAACCCAAAGGTATCACATTCTCTTGCGATAAAACAAATACTTCGATATCATAAGGGTACGGTAAGCTATGGGATAAAGTATACGCGAGAAAAAGGTGTTATTTTGAGTGGCTATAGCGATAGTAGTCACAACATCGACGGTGATGATGGAAGAAGCACTACGGGGCACGTCTTCTATTACGGGTCATCACCAATAACGTGGTGTTCTTCAAAACAAAGTACCGTAGCTCTCTCAAGTTGTGAAGCCGAGTACATGGCAGCAAGTGCGGCGGCTTGTCAAGCGGTGTGGTTGAGAAACTTGGTCATGGAGTTAACGGGGAAGAAGTTAAGCAAGGTACCGTTACGAGTTGACAACACTTCAGCGATAGCACTCGTGAAGAACCCGGTCTTTCATAGTCGAAGCAAGCACATCAAGGCAAGGTATCATTATATCCGTGAGTGTGTAGAGAATGATGACATCAAAGTGGAGCATGTAACGAGTGATGAGCAAAGAGCCGACATACTTACGAAAGGACTTGCAAGAGTGAAGTTTCAAGAGATGAGGAAACTACTTGGAGTCGAAGATCTTCCGTTACCGATTCAAAAATTGGGGGGATGAATGTTGGACAATTACTGAATACGGCCCAATTGTGTAGAATTGTGGTCGGCCCGCGTTGAACCTAAAACATGTTGGTTTTGGGCTCTGGGGTTCTTTTAGGGTTCTCTCTATTACTTGGGAAACAAGTTGTAATTCCCTATATAAGTTTAGCCGTGTTAGGGTTGAATTAGCATGAGGGATTATTGTAATCGAGTTTTGAGCTAGTTTTTCTTGATTATAATAAAAGTGAGTTTACCCTAAATTGTGTTTTTATCAATTCGTTCTTGAGCAATTGCTGGGATCGAAGAAAGAGTGACAACGGGGTTAAACATTGGGGCATTGTGCTTAATAAAGTTAAAAATAAAACATTCAAAATTTTCTTTTCCGAGCGAGTAGTATCAAGCAAGTTTCGAGCCAAAAGCTATTTAAATGGTCAAAATGCAAATATAACATAAAAAAACATACATGAGTTGAATTGAACTCATAATCTAGATACTCCTGTATAATTTTGATTCAACAATATAAATTGGATTCAACCATAAGTGAAAGCATTTCCTCATCATATCATCCTTAACATGATCCTAAAAATTAGTACCAAATCTATCTCTTGTACCTTCGTTTAAATTTAAGGTCGTAACGTGTATAAAAGCAAGGCCCAAGGTGTACTACTCGTCTTCGGTCCAGACGGGAACACGTTGAGGCATTTTGATAGTATGGTGAAGTAAATCAGTTGCATGACGAGAGCATTTTACAACCAAACTAGAAAGCATATCAATTTCAACACTAAATTTCATTTGAAAATGAACTTTTTTCACGAGAACAAATGTTTCATCTATGCAAATACCTCACTATACCTCTATTCAAACAATTCTTCTCATGTATCAAGTCTTTCATTCTTTGTGTCTAAGAATTTTTAGGTCTTTACAACTTGTTAAATGTAAACATTTGTATGAAGGTAATTTAGCCCACCTATATAATCAAGACTCATAACATACATACTCGTACACGAGGATCATCTCGTCAAGCATAATAACAAAACTTAGAAGGCATCTCAATTCTCGACCTAAGCCAAAGGTTTCCATCGATTCACAAGACTATCACAAGATCCAAACAGGATTGACTGCAATTAAATTTAGACGAGTTTGAATTGGTTCTATTTCATAACCCAAACAATGTAAACTACAGTTATAGAATAAACGGTAAATAAAGAGCCTCTGATGGCTAAAACGTATCTAAACAAGGATCTGAAATGGGTATAATATAATAATCTATCTATACTTAAATCATACGTGGGACACATAACTCTCTATGAAATGATTTCATTTATGTTTTTCCATCTAAATAAATAGGTATAGATAGTATTATGATTAAAAAAATATATTATTTTAATTTATGAATTTTATCTTCTTATCCTTTACCCTAAATAAATAGATATAGATGACATTTTTTAATTAATAAGATTCAAATAAATAATACATTATTTTAATCCATTAATATTACCTTTTTATCTTTTACCATTTTATTTTTCATTTATATTTATCTTGTTTTTGCTTTATAATAGAGATTAATAAAATTGAATTACAATAAACTAAGGGGCTGTTTGTTTACTTCTTAATGAGTCTCTTAATGGTTCAGAACTCTTACTGGTTCAGACTGTTTGTTTCATGGGCAGATGTCTGAATGGTTCAGACATTTGCCTCTGAATGGTTAATAATTATTCAGAGTCTGAATGGTTAAGACCTCTAATCTGAATTGGTCAGACATTTGTCTCTGAACAGCTAAACATTATACAGACTCTTAATGGTTCAGACCTCTTACTGGTTCAGCACTTAATGGTTCAGACCTCTTACTGGTTCAGCACTTAACCATTCAGATGTTGTCAAAAAGCCCATAAACATAAATAACTCCTGGATTCTACTAACATTTTAGACTTTTAATGTAACAAAATAGAAAAATAATAGCCTATCTATACTATATAATAAAATAAACCATATGAGGAACACATATCATTCTATGGAGTAATCTCCATGAGATTTCCCGCCTAAAATATTATATTATTAATTAATATAAGGATAATTAATTTGATAAATATATATTATGTTTATTTAAATCTTATTTTCAAATAAATAATATTTTGTTTGCTTCAAGATTTCAAATATATTAATAAAGATATTGGATAATCTTTCAATACTAATAAATAAAAATCTTTTTGTATACGTGTCACTCTCTGGTGCCTCGTCACTTTTAACAATAATATTACATATTAATTTTTTACACACAAAATATAATATAATATTACATATAGTATAATATAAATTACTTTTAACAATAATATTACATATTAATTTTTTACACACAAAATATAATATAATATTACATATAGTATAATATAAATTAAAATAGTTAGAGAAAAACGTATAAATTCAAATTTAATTAATAATTATCTATAACTAATATAAATGTATCAAATCTATACATATAATAAAGTAAACCAATTTGAGATACATGAGAATCATCGAGGGTATCTAAAATTCTATTTTCGCGCCTAAAATATAATCTCTTTACTTTCATAGTTAATCTAAATTCAAAAAGAAAAAAATTAATAATACATTTAATCACGCAAGTTGGATAAACTTCTATTTTCGCGCCTAAAATTCTATTTTAGCGCATAAAATAAGTGTTTCGTTAGAAATTCGATAGCATGGATGAATTGGTGGAATGGTGTAGAGAAGTCGGACACCAAAATGGGTACACCATAGTCACCAAACGCATGATCTACGAGAAACCCCCAAGCGGTCGTCCGTTAAAAATTTGGCTTACGTGCGATTGTGCCGGCCACCACAAGCCAACAGCCACGGTGAGACAGACCGGGAGCAAGTGCGAGTTCCAACTGATCGGAAAACACAGAAAGAGGTCACGGTGTTGGGATCTAAGGGTTGACCATGCTTAGCATAACCACGAACCCTTTCCGTATCCAGAGGGTCATCCGTCCTTAATGAGGTTGACTCTCGAAGAAGATAGGACGTTGGAGCAACTGACGTACCAGAATATTAAAACACGAGACATTCTTACTATCATTAAAGAACAGAACCCCGAGAATGTCTCAACAAGAAACACCATATACAACTCTCATGCCAAATTGGGTCGATTTGAGCAAGTCGATGAGACACCAATGCAGATACATTTCCACCGCTTGACGACAGTTGGGCTTTTTTTCCACAGAATAGCTGAAAACGACGAAAGGGTACAAGATGTTTTCTTTATCCACTCGGAGTCGAACAGGTTGTGGCGCGCCTTCCCGCATGTGTTGCTTATAGACTCCACCTACAAGATGAATCGGTACAAAATGTCGCTACTTCAGATTATCGGTGTCACGTCCACATTCAAGTCGTTCTGCGTTGCGCATGCGTTCAGAGTCAACGAGAAAGAGGAAAACTTCACGTGGCTGCTACAGAGGTTGAAAGACTCACCGGACGGTGTTATGGAGCCCCGTGATAGTAACGGACACAAATCTCGTCCTCATGAACGCATGTGCAAGCGTGTTTCCGAACACAAGACACTCACTTTGTAGGTGGCACATACAACAAAACATCCCAAAATATTGCAAGCCAAGCTTTAAAAGGCAAGAAGGCTGGGAAAAGTTTTTATACAAGTGGGACATGCTGATTAGCTCAACGACCGATTACAACTACAACTAGCAAAGATAGTTTCAAAACATTAGATTGCTTAGTTCAAGACATAACAATGTATTAAGCACAATTACCAGTACATTATCAACCTAAATCCAACCACCAACCTATCAAGACCCATTCATCCTTAGCATTATATTCAAGTTAACATCAATCTAAAGGTCTCATAATTAGAATCCACAGATCCACCTAATTCCGTATCAAGTTTTTAAGGTCTAGGTTTAACCGAATAAATTTACCTACCATTGCAAATAAAAACCAACATGAATTTTGAATTACACTTTTGATGGCTTGTGACACATAGGCTACACAAACTATTTTTCTTTTAAGATGATGATGATGGTAGAATTTTTTCGGGCGCCACCAGTTACGAATTTATTCTCATGAAAAGGAAAAGGTGTTGTGCCATTTAATTCTAGATACATATCTGGTTTTAAAGTTACGATAGTACCTCTAAACTATCAACGCTTTCAATTTCTGCCATTTCTCCTAAGATGATGGCTGCTAGGACCCGAATACGGTGTTTAGACAGAAGTTGGATAGAGATAAACTAACTCGGTAGAAATTTCGGTAACGTAACGTTTAGTCAACCCGATTTTATTAACTTCCATTCCATACCGAGAGAATATACATCATTAAGCACTGGAAGAGAACACGTAGATCGATCTCCTCTCAAATCCGAAACTTTCCAAACTTATGAAGTCAAGCGCATGACATTACTATATATAGACATGTTCTTGCGCATCACTACATGCGTAGGACTCCTACGTAGGTTCATGTCATGCTCTCCTAATTACACTTAATCACACATACAACTATACAATATTGAACACACACTCTATCTAGCCTATTCACACAGTAACAGACACACTAAATGCACTAATAATGACCCACAATATATCATGATTTTTATATTAGGTAAATTTAAAAGCAATTTAAGGAACCTCTAAGTCAGCTGGGCCTACCTATACATCACAGAAAATACGTCTTCTATTTATTTTTGTCTTATATATATAATTTTTCAAAAATCAAAAATCCTATTGTACTACCCTTTTCCATTTATTTGCAAAAGTTTCCAGGAACAATTCTTTTTAGTTTTTTTTTGGATTTTTTTCAAAATTTTCGACTCAAATCTACCTAAAGATATAGTCTCCCATCCCCAGACATAAATCACAAATTGTCCTCAATATGGATGGAAAACTAGCTTAAAATAAAGAAGAATAAAAATAAGCGAAAACATGGTACAAACTCAGTTGGTAGCAAAAATTTCACATGTTCAATTCAGGCAAGCACGGATGTATAGCATTTCCTTCACAACTGTCTTGAAAACTGGGGTCTCCTTTTACATATAGATATATAGCTCCGCATCCCGGCCCGAATGGAGATTGAGTACGAACGGGTTAGTCAAAGTTGTACAAGTGAAATAAACAAACCCCAAGCATAATATCTACTAAATTATTAAAAACCGACTCAAAACTCACTGACACAGACTCGGCACGACTCAAAAGACATAAAATTATAAGAATATACAAGGAAACATGTAGCAATACGGTTCTGGGCGTGTGAAACAAAATAAATGGGCAGAAACACAACTTTTTTTTGGTCCGGGTGTGACTCGCACGTCGGTAGACACCATGAATGGCCACTTCGCGATATGCCTATGGATTTCTTTGAATGAGTCGTTGATGAGTCGCATCTCGATACGTGAAAGAAACCAGATACCTAAGCTTTAGCATATATATATATATATATATATTATCTAGCAACGTTTGCCTAGTGTTGTTTCAATCAAGCTGCAACTTGATATTTAACGCATAAGCTTTAGCATATATATTATCTAACAACCTTTTGCTAGTGGTGTTTTAGCTAAGTAGTAACTCAGCGTATGACACATAGGCTACAAATACTATTCTTTCTTTTAAGCTCTTATGATGATATGATATTATGGATTTTCTCGGGCGCCAAAGTTCCCGATTTATTTTCATAAAAAAGAAAATGTGTGCCATTTATTTAAAAATATGTATTTGTTTGAGAGTTAAATGCCATTTTAGTCTCTATGGTTTGAGTCATTTTGCCAATTTAGTCCAAAGGTTTGAAACGTTGCTATTTTAGTCCAAATAGTTTCAAACATTCTGGATTTATTTTCACAAGTGGTACCGGTGTTTATAAAAATTATCGAAATGAAAATTTTATCAGGACTGGGTGTCAGGAAAAATATCAGAGTTTTTGAACACCATAGTTTTTATTTCATAAACGGTGGGATAAAATCCATATTTACATAAAGGGTTTTCACGAAGATAAACCCTTAATTACAAAACATGTTTTATTCAAGTTACATAGCCTCTTATTTAGGCTTTGGTGCCTCGTAGCACTTTTTCCTTCTCTTCACAGTAAATCACCTGAAACGCGTTTTAAAAACATTTGATCAAACGGAAAATATTGGTGAGTTCATTCAATTGTATAAAAAGACACTTTCTTATAATTATAGCATTAAGAGTTTTTATATTTGTTTATATCTTACAACTACCCAAAGGTATTTGTCACTCTGCAGTTCCTGTGACTTGGTCATATCACTATTTGACTTTCCCGTGGTCCAAATAGCAAAGTATAGCAAGTAATGTATACAAATCCCCACATACTAACATTAGTTTTCTAGTAAAAATACAAAGACTTAATCACTGTAATATAAGTAAAAGCTGGAAAACATTTAGGGTTTTAAAGGCATTTGGTAAAAGAGAATGACTCACATTGCAAAATTTAGGGTTTTTAAGCCTCTCGGGTTTAAGTCCTGGTTCCTAGATAAACATACAATGTAACGCGTATTACTATAGAAACCAAATCAAACTTCAACGATAATCACGAGATCAAAATCGCAACGTATAAAGTCTTATCTTATTCAAGCAGAACTTCAGCTTTTCATTGCTAAGGTTTCCGATCAATCGGACAGGGTATCATTTCAGCGATTAGGGTTTCGTACACGGGAATTGAGACAGGGAATCGATAACAGAGAAACGAGAGCGAGTTTTCGAGATTGATTTTTGCAAAATGGAAGCCACTGGCCTCCTCTATTTATATCTGGAAAATGTCATCGTCACGGCCACAACACTGATTGCACTTAAACATCATACTCGTGTGGGAAGGCCAAAGAAAAAGAGAAGAAAAACAGTAGATGAGGTTCAAGCATCATTTGAGAAACACTACTAGAAAACATGGTTTTTTTCATGTAATTTTTGGTTACAAAATGGTAGCAATTTCCTTGTTGTCACCAGTTTGCCACCGAAAATACGGTGACAAAAACACCCGTGTCAATTTCCCTAATGCCACCAAATAGCCACCATTTTTATATTTTGCTACCTTATTTTTACTACCACAAAATTGGTCAAAATTATTTGCCACCGCTTCATGTTTGCTACGCTCCCCCTTGTTTGCCACTGAGTTTGTCACCAAGTTGTGACGCATTTTCACACCATTTAGCCACTGATATTGTCACCATTTGCCATCGGTTTTTGCAGTTTTGATACCATTTAGCCACCATTTTTTACACAATTTGCGAGTTTTGATACCATTTAGCCACCGATATTGCCACAATTTTTTACACAATTTGTCACCAAGTTGTGACCGCCATGGTATAGTTATTTGCAACCAATTGCTACCTTTATTTGCTACCATTTACTAATTACTGAAATATTGGTTTGGTTTGGTTTGGAATATTGGTTTTTAATTCAAATTTTTTTTCTCCCTGCTGTTTTCATCAAAATTACATATCATTAAAACTACGAATAATATAAAAAACGTCTAATAAAATCCAAAAATTATATAAAACATATCGTTTTCAAAAGCATATAAAAATACCAACTAAAACATAAAATAACTAAAATTATCCTAATAAGATAAACATCTAAACATTCAAAACCAAGTGTTTATAGCCTATCTTCGAACCATAGTTGTTAATATAGCTTCAATTTGTGACATCCTATCAAGCATAGCATCTTTATCCACCTTATCTTTTTCTTTTTCAGCCAACAACCCCGCAATAATTATATTGCACCTTTCTTTTTCATTTTTTTTCTTAACGAGCTCCTTGATAACTAAGTTCAACTTTTCAATCTACAAAACAACCAATGAATAGAATCAAGAAATCAGAATTAACGAAAAATAATAATGGGTCAAGTTGTTTGCAAAGAAAAAACAAATACAATTGTTAGCATGCAAGCAATTTTGACAGCTACAACTAGTCTTGAAAAAGGTTTATTACCTTTTACTTATTCTTTCTTCAGCCATTTCCATGTTAACTATAGATGAACATGTATCATGCAATCTACTAATTCTACATGAACATGTAATGATGCATCATGCATACAAATATACAATCATGAATCATGACAATCATTGTATTCTGTATGTGCAGAAACACATTGCATTTTCTCTTCTTTATTATTGTAATCTTACCTATTTGGCAAAACAGGCTAGAACTATACCTCATATGTTTCTGTGATCAGTAAGTATATTTCAGCATGAAGGTAACAAATGCTCATCCCTACATACTTAGTATGCAAGCAATTTTGAAAGCTACAACCAGTCTTACAAAAAGTTATTACCTTTTACTTATTCTTTCTTGACTGTTGACCATCAGTTGACTGCATCCTCTTGTTTTGCATCCACATATCCAGTTACTAACCCAAAACCAAGAATCAAGCTTATATATGATCATTACCTGCACTTGACTTCGACTCCTGCAATATTGACTGGGAGTTGACTTTGACTATAGTTGACTTTATAAGATAAGGTAATTAGTACACTACAGTGATCTGTCTTTGATGTTTGAAGGGTCTGTTTTGTAAAGAGAGTAATAAAGGAAGTTACATGTAAATACTTGTCTAATTTCCTTAGAAGATGCATTCCAAAATACCGATTTTATGCTTCAGAAACAGAGCGTATGGGATCATTATCCATATCAGATATGATCAGATTCACATATTTAAATATCATTTCTTCTTAAAGTAGAGAAAACACCCAAATCTCCTATAATTTGAAAGTGATTGTTTTTTAATTCACCATTAATACACTCAGCTCAATCTTAGTACCGCATGTCACAGTGTAAAATTTCAACTTTGACGTCGTTGTAAGAACAAAGACGCCAAATACTCATGTGAATACGTCTAAGAAATTCGACAATAAAAGGAATAACAAATCAAACCTTCAGCAAATCGAATGAATTCCCCTCTAGTGGACTTGTAAATGGTTTCTTAGCATCTTTATCAGCTTCCCCGGACTTTTAAATGACTGTTCAGATATTGCAGATATTGCTGCTACCTGGAGCTGACCAAAATCAAAACATTAGGTGTATTTGGATATAAATTTATATGTGAAGTTAAAGTAGGAAGAGTGAAATTAAACTCGTACTTCATTAATGCATGTTATTACATTTAGAACAAAAAGTCAAACCTTTTGACTATTAGCCAAATTTCACAAAAAACAAGGATCTTTGGAAAAAAAAAATGCTACAAATACCATCAGAATATAATAAAATTTCATAAATGGAACCTGGAAATCTTGGGACTGTTGGTGCCATCACCAAATGATGCTTTAAGTGTATAAGAAACCAACTACATGTCTTCCCCTTTCACAAAAAATCCCAGAAAGAGAAAATCATTGGCCAATCCCAAAGAGTCATGATTCATAAAGTGCACAAACTGATAAAAACAATTCAATGAAAGCTTATAAAAATCAATTCAATGAAAAAAAAAATAGGAACCGAAACCAAGCTCGATTAACGTATGAGAGCTCTAGCCCGAGCTCGGCTTGGTTCCAGCTCAAAGTTTGAGCTCGGCTCACTGGTAGTTTTTAAAGATCGAGCTCGGCTCGGACTTGGCTCGTTTATTATCTATTAATTAGTATATTTAATAAAAATAATATAAATAATAGACTCGTTTAGGTTTGTGAGCTCGATAAGTGAAGCTCGGGATCATGCTCGTTTACTAAACCAGCTTAACGTTCGATTCAAGCTTGGCTCGTTAACAAGTTTAAATAAGCTCAGCTCGTTTACTAGAAAATTTTAAATAAGGGGTAAATGTTACTAAATATTAATAGGACTAGTATCACACTAAGGCTCGACGAGCTTCACATGCCAGGCTCGAGCTCGATAAAAAAACGAGCTTTATTTTAGGCTCAAGCTCGGCTCATTGTTTCACAAGTCACAACCGCAAATTATCTAACCTTTATATACTTGTCCTAAAGATGTTGTAGCAACAGGCTGTAGGCTCTAGGCTGATGTCCGCAAAAGTTTATGAAATAGGAACACCTAAAAAGATTCAATAGAACCGAGGGCAACCGGGGAGGGGGGGGGGTATTCGTTCCTGGTAGACCTAAGCTTAGTAACATACAATTAAATTGTCACTGATATGATTAACTTCAAGATCAATGCAAAAATATAACTTCCCTATTCTACTGACAAAAACACATAGTATAGGCTCTTACTAAGATCCGAAACCTAAATTCCAAAAGAGAGTTTAGCATCTCAACGTGGAACTTTCATCAGTTCCACAAAAAACTATTACCAGAAATCAGATATAAATCTATATGACTAAGTTTGGGTAAAAAATGATACAAGGGCAAAATGGTGTATTATATATACCTGTTCATATTTGCCCAAATACTCCTTGTCTCCTTTATATCCCTGAGCATAAAAGAAGGGCTAATTAAATAACAAATATACATATAATATATAACAATAGACACAAAGACTAGCTTAGTAGCTATGTAGCATGAACTACTTAATCAATTAGCTTAACTAACATTACACATTAATTCAGTGATGGATGTTGAAAGTCTAGATGAACGATAGGTTCTAAACATCTTCAAACTAGTGACAGCTACAAGTGGGTATGACAAGTAGATAAGCAAACTAATGAAATCATTATTGACTATTTGACTGGTACACAAAAAAGATATCAAAAAAGATGAAATCAATGTTCATGTAGAATACAAATGTGAGAATGATGAGCAAAATCACATCCTTAAACTGAAATGTATGAACGATGAAGAACAATTCTCGACTATGAACATTAAAAAATGAAAGTGAACAGTCTAATTGTGCATATTTGGTGCTTGTACATGGAGAACAAGATAAACAAGGACCTATGTTATGTTTTCTATTACATAGAACAACAAGATAAATTGTGTGTTTTACTCACCTCCATAACAATGTCACAATTCCAAGTCTAAAATCACCAGAATCGAATGATGATGTTGTTGTTAAATTCAAACGACTGCCTTTGGGGGTTGTGGGGGGTTAGGGTTTTGGAGCGATTGAGAGCGGTTAGGTTTTGAAGCAATTAAGCACTAAAATCACCAAATCGTTGGCAGTGATGTGGAGCAGAGGACGAAGATGGTTCAATTGAGGGAGTAGATGGTTCAACTGAGGGAGATTAGGTTTTGGAGAGATTGAACAATTGGCCCGCTTAATATTGGGGAGAAATTAAAGATAGGCGCTGAAAAAAGTATTATTTCCGGTTACACTTTTACCTAATATTGCTACTCCTAAGACGGTCGCAAATCAAGTGCGCTCAAAGCGGTCACAACTCCCACCAAACTTTTTATTTTTTATTTATTTATCACCATATTGTCACCGAAAACAAACAGTCACAAAATTTGTTACCGTTTTGTGACCTCGTCATATAATTTGCTACCAATAAGATTTTGGTGAGAAAACGGTCAATAATTTTGAGACCATTTTTTTCTGTGGCAAATTCTGGTGACAATTGCCCAGTTTTCTAGTAGTGAAAGGAGGTAAGATGACCAGGAAGGGGGTACAACCAAATGTAGCAAAGGTGGGAATCAAGGACACAACAGTAGAAGCTGCAAATGTCAAGGATGGCCTAGAAGTAAGCCAAGTGTAGCACATGAACCTGTTTCCCCAAAAAATACCAACACCGCTTTATTGTCAAACTGCGTTTTGGAGATACAAAATGAAAAATAATCAACCTTGGAAGAAGGTGGTCGAAGCTCTTCATACTTGTAGGGGTAATTGGGATTTTCTTCCAGCAAAAAAAAAGTCGAAGCTCTTCATACTTGAAGGGACTCCGTAACGGAATTTTTTTTAAAGGAGAGATGGGGAATGGCCAAGATATATTGTTTTGGCTAGACCCGTGCCGGAAAACGAACCTTTAAAAGAAATATATCCTAACATATTCAAACTTGAAGCTGAGAAAAGAAGCAAGGCTGCAAATAGGATTCATGTCGGTAACGGAAATATGATTGAAACTTGGAAGTGGAAGAAAGGGCCGGAAACTTTTATCGAGATTACATAATTAAACTGGCTATCGAGATCTTTGGAATCGTTTTTATTAACCGATCAAAAGGATCGATGGAATTGGGTTGGAGCGTCTTTGGGCGAATTTTCGGTAAGCAATTACGTCATGGAATGGTGCAGGTCAGTTCCACGTAAGTGCAATATGCTATTGTGGAAAGTTGAGATGGGTAAAATCCCCACTATGTTAGCTTTAAAAAACTGCAACACCGACATCAATGACATCGTATGTCATATGTGTGAAAATGGGGAAGAGAGTGCTGATCATTTGTTCTCAAGATGTATTATTGTTGATCGGGTTTGGCAAGCGGTTTGTAGTTGGTGTAAGGTCCCTTCATTCAACACGAGTTTGGTTAGAGAATTGCTAGAAATTCATAATTATGTGGGGCTTTCCACAGTGGCGAAGCTTGGATTTTTCGGCCGGGGGGGTGAAAACATATATACCAAAAAATTTCTATAGAACCGGGGGGGTGAAAACGTATATACCCACAAATTTCAATACGAAAACTACATATATAACACTACTGAGCGAAAAATCCCGGGGGGCGGACGTCCCCCCCCCCCCGCCCCCATTAAGCTTCGCCCCTGGCTTTCCGGGTCTGCGAAGGAGAATTTCAATAGGATCGTGAGGGTGGGGTGTTGGTGCATTTGGGGAGCACGTAACAAACAAAAATTTGAAGACAAACCATATACATCACTTTGTATATATACATCACTTTGCGCTTTAATTTGCTCTATTATTTTTTTTAAACATTTGATATCTATATTACTTGCAAATATTAAAGATTTCAACGTAACTATTGAAAAATCAAAATATATTATTGTTGATACAAACCATAGTAAATTTTTGTGGACACCAATGTGAATGCCAAAACGACTTAAAAAATAATGCACAAACAGATGGAAATATAAAGGACAAGTAACTCTGTATAGAACGTTCATAGCATAAACTGCATAAACAAATGAAAATATACACAAGTATTATCTTCTCAAATGAGAATAAGAATCTATATAAAACATCTCAGTTCATTTCGAAGCCATGTTTTTGGATGACACTACAAAAATTGTTGTTGATCCATTGTGAAATGTTGGTGATCCTTTGTAAGCTCCTGCTATCACTGGGTACCTGCAAGTATGCAGTAGGGTGTCAATATAAAGTTGGCGAGTTCATGAGTTGTCCAGTTTTAATTCCATAAAACTTTTTTTAATTGTTAAATACTCATTTATATGATGCCATGGGGAGCTGCCCCATATGTAAGCTATTAAACTACGTAATACCGAATACTTAGCGACCTCATGTTTCATTGTTTCCCCGTTTGTCAATGTCTAGCATCATTGACGGTTTTCCAGAGTCTATTAGTTCACGCCAGATCCTATCCAGGCACGGTGTGAGGTTGGTGAGACCTAATAGCGCTATCAACTAATAACCCGTTCGCAAGGCCAGGCGACTAATCGGTATAGTAAGTAGGGACTTCCGTGATAGAGTTTCGTTTACTACGCTTGTTGCATCTAATATAAATAGTAATTAATTGAATGTCCCACACAAGGGGAAAAAGGTTACCCGTATCCCACACAAGGAGATAGTAATACCCGTATCCCACACAAGGAGATAGTAATACCCGCATCCCACACAAGGAGATAATGTAGTTTGTATCCCACATAAGGAGATAATGTAGTTTGTATCCCACACAAGGAGATAATGTAGTTTGTATCCCACACAAGGAGATAGTGTTTTTCGTTCCACTTCCCAACCACCGGGAACGCATGCTTTTAGAAAAAGTTGTGAACTCACCTTGGTTTGCTCGGCAGATGGTTTACTTGTTTTAGTAGTTGGTCAATCACGTCCTATTATAGTTACCACTAATGGTCAGGTTCGTATTCAAGTAAATTACGTATTTGTACACATAACTAACAAGTAGCACACAAGGTATCACATATGTCACAAGCCCAATATGTGAACAGTAATACTTCGGCCCATTACACAATAGTGTGAATTCCAAATTAGTGTGTGCGTGGTCCAATAACAAAGTCCAATAACACGTGTGCAGTTCCGTCACTTAATTGGTGTACGATCTGATGATTATTAATTCTAACAGTCAAGTGTGCGGCCCAAATAACATGTCAGCCCATTGAGGGAGTGTGCGCAATACAATTCTAATCCAAAATGGAGTGTGCGACTGGACCTCGACTGTGTGGTCCATTATCACGTGATCCGGTTGATTGGTTTGTCTAGCCCAAAAGTCATGGGCCCAAAAGGATTGTGCGGCCCATTGTTCAGTGTGCGACCCAGGTGAGGGTATGCTGTCACTGAACAGTGTGCGGTCATGCATTGTTAACTTGTACGTTGTGCATTAACAGTTGTTCAAATCATAGTGTATAGAGAGTTGTACCTTGCCCTAAGTGCGGTATATCTCACACACACCGGTGTACGGTGTGCTTCGCTGGGTTATACCTTGTTGTACACCTTGTAGTGTGCGGGGTGTCCAGTGTACGAGGTAAAGGTGTACGACATCTTTTAATTCCAACACATCATGGCACAAATTTTTGGATTCATTCAGATAAGACAAAAATACAACATCATGCAGGTTCCGAGGATTCAAACAATCAATCACATGCCTTCACACAATTTCAGAACTCAAGTTTTTGCCAACCATTTAAGCCACTATCAAAATAGCCCTAATTATTCATGCTCAGATAAATCCATTTGTTCTAATCATCATCTTCGTTATACAAGCACTTATCAGTGAGCCATTCTTAGCAATCATCATTCCATTCATAAAAATATCTAAACTTTGGTATCATAACAAATCTTCAATTTTATAACAACATCTATTTCCTATCATCAGATGATTTTATTAGATCATATCACGATCATTAGCATTTTTATGAATCATAGCTTCATATTTACGAACATACACATGATTATCAACATACAATCATAATTCAACTCGATGTCATACAACACTCATCATGTATAACATTTAATCCATCAATAAGCACTAATCAAATAGGCACCTTTAACATCTATTATCATCTATAATGGGAACACACTAACCGGATACTAGAGTGTGTAGATACGAAGTTGAAATGAAGCTCCTAATAAAGAATTTTTAGCTGCTCTTGGAGTTGATGATGTTGCCGTCAATGGTGATGATTCTGTCGTTGGATTCAAGGAGAAAAAGAGAAGAACTTGGTGTTGTTTTTTTAGGGTTTTTAGAGTGAGAAAATGGATAAGGAGAGAGAGAGAGAGAGAATGTTCTAATGATGGCTGTCAAATGATTGCTGCCAGATATTCTGAATGTCGGCTAAAAGTAAGGATTTTATAACATTCCCATGATGCCGCACACACCTCAGGTGTGCGGTCACCCTAGGGTTTTGGGTAGGCTTGAGGTGTTGGGCCTGAATTCATCAAGTGTGTTGTGCTGGTGGCCCAAGATGGACAAGGAGTGTGCGGCTGTGTACCTTGTGTCGCACAGTCCACACACACACACACACACACACACACACACATATATATATACTTATACATACACACATTTCACAATAATTATAAAATACCTTGCCCTATGTGCGGTACATCTCACACACACCGGTGTGTGGTGTGCTTCGATGGGTTATACCTTACACAGTTCGAGTTGTACCCCTTGTAGTGAGCGGGTTGTCCAGTGTACGACATCTTTTAATTCCAACACATCATGGCATAGATTTTTGGATTCATTGAAATAAGACAAAAACAAAACATCATGCAGGTTCCTAGGATTCAAACAATTAATCACAGGCCTTTACACAATTTCATAACTCAAGTTTTTGCCAACCATTTAAGCCACTATCAAAATAACCCTAATTATTCATGCTTAGATAAATCCATTTGTTTTAATCATCATCTTTGTTATACAAGCACTTATCAGTGAGCCATTATTAGCAATCATCATTCCATTCATAAAAATATCTAAACTTTTGTATCATAACAAATCTTCAGTTTTATAAAAACATCTATGTCCTATCATCAGATGATTTTATCAGATCATATCATGATCATTAGCATTTTTATGAATCATAGCTTCATATTTACAAACATTACAGATGATTATCAACATACAATCATAATTCAACTCGAGCTCATACAACACTCATCATGTATAACATTTAATCTATCAATAAGCACCAATCAAATAGGCACCTTTGACATCTATTATCATCCATAATGGGAACACACTAACCGGATACTAGAATTTTCAGTTAAGTTATGTCATGTGCACTGCACATGAGGGTAAAATGGTCATTTCACCTCCCCACTTGTCTTTCCCCCTTTTAATACCCTAATTTAGTTCATCTTCAACCATCATACTCATCTGAACCATGATCCCCTTCATCTTCAGTTTGGATAAATCACTCAAGAACAAGAATCATAATCTGTGTTCCGGAGTATGATAAATTTATGTAAAAAGATTATTATTATAATCAATCTGTATTTTGATAGAAAAGTAATAATAATATTTGAAAAAATGGGGTGTCTCTCTCTTCTCTAGTAAACACCGGGGACAGACAACCAAATATAATATTTGTTAAAAAAAATCCTTTTTACGTAAATTTAGCATACTCAATTCCACAACAATACATAAAAAAATCATTTAACCCAATACATAAGAATCATAATCGTTGGTGATGACGATGACGAAGGTTAATGGGTGTGTGATGGATATGAACGGAGGACGTCGTGGGTGTACAGTGGGTTGAAGGTGATGCGGTATTTAAGGATAGGAATATCGCGTCGCTCTGTGAATCTTGATCGATTTTCACTGTTGATTTCTTTGGAACAGCTTCGGAATTCATTGGAGTCTGGAGATCTGTGTTCCGGACGACACAACTTCTTGAGCAAAAGATAAGAAGCTGTTTCTTATAGATCCAGATCCATCACTCAATTTACTAAAGTTTCAGATGAAAGAAACAGGTTCATTGATAGATCCACGAGGAAGAGAAAGGTCACCGATTGTGTGGGACAGATTTGATGAGAAAAAAATGAAGATTTGTTCTAAGAACAAAGTTTATTCCACTAGCTCTAGTAAAAGTGAGTGTCGAATTAAGTCTGTTGTTTCTAATGTTCCAGATGATGTGGAATCACCAAGGTTGTTGGCTGCAAATTCTTCTGAAGATGGAGAGTATGTTGCGGCTCCGAACTTATCGAAATCGATGATGGAGAGCATGATTCTTGTTCTTGAGTGATTGATCCAAACTGAAGATGATGGGGATGATGCTTCGGATGAGTATGAAGATTGAAGATGAAGTAAATTAGGGTATTAAAAGGGGGAAAGGCAAGTGGGGAGGTGAAATGATCGTTCTACCCTCATGTGCAGTGCACATGACATAACTTAACTGAAAATTATAACTGGGTTTGCCCTAAAGGACATAACGTGCAACATTTTCAAACAATAAGTACAAAAGTCATCAATTTTAAAAGTAAAGGACAACGCCTGAAATTTGGGACAAACATAAAGGACAAAACTTGTAATTTACTCATTGTACAATTTACGTTTTTTATTTTTTACTTAAAGACAATATTTATTGTCTTATGTATTGTAAATATGTAAAAAACATTAACGCCTATATATTTTGTTATATAATTTTTAGGAAATAATGTAGGATACAGATATGTTTATAAATATTTTTGCTTTTTCGGATTGTTTATAAGCATAAAATATTTTACAAATTTGTTTTTAAATGTATTTAATAGTTTTCATAAATTGATTATAACCTAATATTTTAAAAATAGTTTTATTAAGTACATATATATAAATTGACTAGCTAATTAATACTTTCCATAGAAGTATTATAAAAACAGTTTCCGAAAATTAAGTACAAATCTATAATTAAAAAATCATTTTATTTACAAATAAAAGAAATCATACAACTTGGTTTTTAAAAGGATTTTAGAGTATTAATAAATTAATTAGTTCTTATATTTAATAAATTGAATAGAGATATATAACTTGCAAAAATAGTTTACTAATGTTTTTATCATAAAACAAAATTTTAAATTAATTTATGCTAATATAGTATTCCAATTTTGTTTTCTATAAATTAACAACATTGTTATATTAATAATTATGAAAATGTGGTTAAAACAAGTTTCTTTACACAAGGAAAAGGGGCTTTCATTAGACTGAGGGTATTGACTACACTAAGACTTTTAGTCATGTGGTCAAACCCACCACTATTCGTTTTGTTCTTTCAGTCGCCTTTTCTCGAGGATGGTCTATTCGTCATGTTGATGTTTACAATGTGTTCTTATATGGGGATCTTTCTGAGACTGTGTATATGACACAACCCCCAGGCTTTGTTGACACATCTAGACCACATTATGTTTGTCGTATGCAGAAGGCTCTTTATGGCCTAAACCAGGCTCCTAGAGCCTAGTTTTCTTAGCTATCCACAAAGCTTCTTGTTGTGGTCTCACTTAGTGTATTTCAGATGTATCTCTTTTTTTTGTACAGTCGGGATTCGATACTTTGTTATGTCTTGATCTATGTTGATGACATCATTATTACTGGGAGCTCTCCTGACTTTGCTTCAAGTTTGATTGAGCGCTTACACTCCCAGTTCGCTCTAAAGGATTTGGGTCAGTTGTCATGTTTTCTTGGCATTCAGGCCACATCCTCTGAGGATGTATTACATTTATCACAACAATGCTACTTACTTGATTTGTTACAGCGTACTTGTCTTGCTGATTGTCGACCATTATCTACACACCTGTTTCTTCTGGTAGACAACTTTCACGATATACATGTGATCCTTTATCTGATCCTACTACTTACCGCAGTACGGTTGGTGCATTAAAGTATCTTGTGCTGACACGACCAGAGATTGCTTATGTGGTTAGTAAGGTGTCGTTATTTCTTCAGACACCTAGTGATTGAAATTGGGTCACTATCAAGCGTATTTTGCGGTACCTTAAGGGTACTGTCTCTCTTGGGTTGTGCATACGTCTGTCTACTTGTCTTGATTTACGTGCTTACAGTGATGCTGACTAGGCTGGTTGTCCCGATGATCGACGTTCTACGACAGGTTATTGTGTTTTTCTTGGGCCCAACCTTATCAGTTGGAGCTCCAAGAAACAACATACAGTTGCTAGGTTGAGTACTGAGGCTGAGTATCAAGCTCTTGCTCATACAACTGCTGAGTTAGGATGGATTACATCTATTACATGAGTTGCATATTATGTTGACTTGTCCACCTTTTGTCACACCCTGCTAGTAGCGGAAGCGTATTGTGTGTGACGTAAGAAAGGTAATCACTGCATTCAAATGTGTAAACAAAATAAACCACAACGATGCCATAGATATATTATTTTCAAACCAAGTTTACAAGTTTCCAACATAGTTTTCTAGTTTCCACAACGTTCACAAACGTTAACCAAAACATAGTTATATTACACAACACAAAAGATAGTTTTAGACATAAAACATAGTGAGGTTTTGTACCCTATATACCCATACGAAGTTGGGATATAAAAGACAAACCCTCCAAAAGCGGCTATCGTTGTCATAGACTTTCCCGTTTCCCGTAGTGAATCACCGGCTCAAGACTTGTTTCCTGAAATACATGTAGTTTTAAAAAGTCAACAAAAGTTGAGCGAGTTCATGGAGTTATTGTTATCATATGAAATCTATGTATTCTTGTAATGAAATCCTGGTATGTTAATAGCATTTATGGAGTTTAAGGATCCATCAGTGGATAGCAATCCCCCTGACATTATGTACCATAAGTACGTAACCAAACCGAGACAACTTTGACATTTTCTAGGATCACAAAAGCACTCCTATGGCCTATCAAGGAGTGGAGGGTGTCTCAAGCTCAATAGATCTACACCTTTTGCACCTTGGTCACTAAGTGATTAATGGTTACTATGTCATCATCCTACTTATGTACATTGATCATGTTATCATCTAAACCCATAGCTAACATACCCATAGTTTTAAAATGTATTTCCCCTCGACTGTTTTAAAACAAAACATTGAAATCATTGAAAGGAGGGACATGAACTCACAAGTTTGCGTTCCTTGTATGTAATACCGTAGTGAGCGTCCGTACGTGTGATTAACCTACATGTGTACTAACTTTATTAGACACTAGGTCTTATCGGACCTCGTACAAGTTGTTCGTCTTGAATTCTTATTGTGTTTTCACTTGTCATTTTGGAAAAACTTTGTATTTTAGAGTGTTGGTAGTTTGTTCGTTCAATTGTTATATGTATTTATTTCATAAGTGTATACATATATTTTGCATGTATTGAATCATGTGTGAACGGGCTTCGCCCTTCACATGTCCTTGTGCTTAGCACGCGTGTCATTAGGCCGAACCCATGTCATTGGGCTTAACCCACGTTTTCATATCATTGGGCCTTTGCCCATGTCATTGGGCTTAACCCACGTTTTCTTGTCATTAGGCCTTTGCCTATGTCATTGGGCTTAACCCACGTTGTTTTATGTCATTAGGCCTTTGGCCACGTATTAATGTTATCACGTTTTTATGTCATTGGGCCTTTGCCCATGTCATTGGGCTTAACCCACGTATAAATGTTTTTGGGCCATGCCCATGTTCTAATGTTATTAGGCATTTACCCATGTTTTTATGTCATTGGGCATTTGCCCACGTATTAATGTTATCACGTTTTTATGTCATTGGGCCTTTGCCGATGTCATTGGGCTTAACCCACGTATTAATGTTTTTGGGCCATGCCCATGTTCTAATGTTATTGGGCCTTTGCCCATGTTTTTATGTCATTGGGCCTTGCCCAACATAAGATTTATGAGTCCATAATTTTAATAATCTTGCATTTTTATAAAAACATTCACCAAGTATATGATTTCTAATATGTTATTTTCCTTAAAAATATACTTAGTAATTTTTATATTTTCAACTTTTCGGGTATTGGTTATCGGCTATATATATATATATATGTATGTATATATATATATATATATATGTGTATATATATGTATTCGTTGAGCGTCTAAAAATATGTTATTTTTAGACTCGTCATCGTAGCAGTTTCCTCGCGATGGCAATACGCCCAATTGTCGTCGTCGAATGTCATGTATTCCTGTTTTGACCGTTTTGTTTATATGTCATTATTTTGGGTCGATTGAAATATATTTATTTCTTAGGAATATTTTCTTGTAATCTGGTTCCGTCGTCCGTATTGTCCGCTCGTCCGGTTTAATTCGTTTAATTTAGCATTTATTGGTAGATTGAGGATATCGTGTATATGTTTTTATGTGTAATTATACTTGTTATCTTTCAAGTATTTTCTTGGTATCCTTTGTGAATTATTTAGAGTATCCTAACACATCTAAATACATACACATAACACATAATATATACACTTTGTTGGATTCTCTAAATATATATATTTTCCATAAATATATATGTTTATAAGTTTCATTTTTTTCTTATAAAAAACATTATTAATAATTTAGGAACTTACTTGAATGTTTAGTGCTTAAACTTTTCCCATAAAGTTTGTTTAACCATGATTAAAATCGGTAAGTGTGATTAGCCATTTTATTCACACTTTAACCCCTGATTAATCATGATTATGATTTTAGAAAATTTCGTCATAGTTTCCCCTAAACTATGACGTTTCCCACGTTTTCAAAACGCGTTCCAAATCATCATTAATTCATTAAGTTTCTCCAAAAATCATTTTACAAGCAAAAATCATATACTTTCACCTTGATGCGTGTGAAGTGTGTATATAAGTTTAAGTATATTTTAAGCCCTTTTACACTTTCTGTAGCCAAGTTTTAAATTTATAAAACACGATATTTACTAACACTAAACACACATATGGGCAAGTGCACCCATCGTGAGCGTAGTATAGTGTTGGTAAGATACCGAGGTCGTCCAAGGACACAAGAGCTTTTAATACCGGTTTATCCTCAACGTCTAATCAAATCAAAAGTTTAGAAAAATGTTTTAAACTAAGAAAATAAAAGCTAATAAAAATGCTGAAAATAAAAATAAAAAAAAACATATAGACAAGATGAATTACTTGGCTCCGACTCGTGTTTAGTGTAACCTTTGATTATTTCCGCACTTTTGCACTATTTAAGAGATTATCTTAGTTATTGTAGTAGGCTCCTCTTTTGAAGGTGACGTTACCCTCAACCCAGTAGTTTGAGTCAGCAAGGATACAATCCTAAAGGGTCGGATTATTGAAAGATAATTAATTAAGTTATTAATGCAAATTATGGTAGGCCCCTCTTTTGAAGGTGACGTTACCCTCGACTAAGTAGTCCGAGTCAGCAAGGATACAGTCCTAAGTAGCCGGGTTATAGTATTAATAGTAGTTTAACTTATGAGGGGATCAAAGAGTTTGGACCCCCGCCATCCAATACCGTTAAGTATTGAAGGAGGTCCTACTAAATTTGACCCAGGTCCCTTGCAGGATCTCTAAACGCTGAACAACGGCAAGACTCTTACCAAACCGTTCCCTTAACCCCCGACCAGATAGCCAACATACCTCCATATAGACCGTGGAGATATGAATGGTGAAAATCTTTTATTTTATATAGACAGTAAAATAATGCCAAGACACCACGGACAAACGATAAGGAAGAATCACCTTCAACATAAGAAACTAGTTATTAAAGTCATTAATACATAACCAATTAAAAAGTGCGAAAAGATTAAAAATAAAAAGTATTACACTAGACACTTTGTCTTCACCAAGTGATGTAAGAGACTTAGGCAAACATGGCGTTGATTGTGAAGAACTCTTATGATCAATCTTGGATCCCGAGACGACTCAGACACTCTATGATGGACAATGGATGATGGTGGTGGATGATGGTGTTATGGTGGTGGTGGGTGGTGGGTGAAGTGTGAGAGAGGTGGTGTGCCAAGGGATGGTTTGAGCTTGAGCCAAGCACTCCTATTTATAGGCAGAACAGAAGCTCGGGCACGGCCCCGTGTCCAGTGGGCACGGCCCCGTGTCCACATCCTTCTCTTTCTTCATTAATTGCTCTTGTCTTTATTAGTTGACCACGCCCCCGTGTCCGCTGAGCACGACCCCGTGTGCAGAAGCATATCTGTACTATGAAGATTTGCCTGGATTCTGCGAATCTTATAGTTGACCACGGCCCCGTGCCCGCTGAGCACGGCCCCGTGGTGGGCAATAGAAGATTCTACCACTTTGTCTTTTCTGCTGACACTTGGGCACGCCCCCGTGCTGGCTGAGCACGGGGCGTGTTCAGTCTTATGTCTTCTTGTTTTCCTTGGGAAGATGCTGTCGTGGGGTCGGGCATGTCACGTTTGTTCCTTTTCTTGTATTTATGTTAGATTTTGCTGTCTTTTTGCTTCTTTTGTTAATTTGAGCTCATTTAATCCTGAAAATACAAAAGGAAGACAAAAGCACACTTTTTCCAACATTAGTACTAAAAAAGGGTTAGTTTTATGCAACAATTGATGTAATTTATATGTTGCATTTTGCACACATCAAATACCCCCACACTTGAATCTTTGCTTGTCCTCAAGCAAAACTCTTTATAATGTGGCTTTACACTCCCAAATGGAATGGGTAGAAGAGAAGGTTTTTGGGCTTGTCATAGAGTGTCGGGATTTCCAAGATTCTTTATTTAGTTTTATTTTTATTTATTTACAATCCTATTCGTCATGATTTATTTAAAACTTTTCATAAGATAAATTACTTATTAGGGCATAACATGCCTCTTTAAAATTCTTTTTATATACAAGTTCACATACCTCACGGGGGATCACTCAACACTCAGCCGAAAATGTATTTTAGTGGATCACTCGATAGCGGCATGGAACTTACTCCTACCATAAGCTTGCCAAGCAATCAATCCTCTTCCTTTTTAACTTTATACCTTTGTAAATATCAAGAGGACTTTTGGGTGAAGGGTTAGGCTTGGGTTAAAGGTAGGTGGTTGGGTTAGTGGTTAGTAGAAAAGGGCGAAAAAGCGTAAAAAACATCGGTTTTCGTAAGACTTTCTATTTTTCAACTTTTTATTTTTGATGAAGCCATAATTCCAAACAAAGTTATTTTTGATGAACTTGCTTGTTTATTTGTTTTTGCTTCATCATCAACACATTTTTTTTTTTGAAAAGTCATACGAAGAACCGAGCTAGTTACTAAAACAAGGGGTTAAAAATGAAAAAGGTTTTGGTAGGTGAAAGGGTGTTTGGTTTGGGTTATGAAATGAAAAGGTTTAGGCTCAAAGGGGCTAACTAGGGGGATTTTGGGTAGGTGGTAAAAAAAATAATGGTGTAGAAATAAAAAGGGTTAGTCCTAATGCCTCCATCATTTACTTACTCGGGTTTAAGTTGGTAAGGACCGGGAATGTATCGTCATGGCAAGTTCTAGAGTCGTAAGAACCAAACGGCTATACACACAAGAAACGAAAAATGAGCATTTAATTTAAAGATATATATTTGTATGCTCAATAAAGGCTCAAAACTCACTTTTGTGGGAATGGGTTTTTATGTGATCAAGTATATATAATCAAATTTTAACTAAGTTTGCCATGCCTTTTCATAATTTTCTTATGTTGGTTCTTTTTATCGCGACGCTATCGGTTGTAAATTAGTAAAAATATAATCTTTTTAGAACTTTAAAATTCCCAAGTTAAAACTAGACAAGTAAAAAAAATGAAAATTTTTTGAAAAAATTTGGGGTGATTAGCGGTTCCAATAGAGTTTTGTGTAAGGCATGTATTTAGGACTTGCAAGATTCAAGTTTTTAGCATCCCCCCCCCCCACACTTAAATTACACATTGTCCTCAATGTGTCCCAAAAATAAGTTTTTAGGTTGATTGAATGTGTAAAAAGGGTGAAAAAGCAAAAAATTTGGGTTACTGGACGCTGAACACGGCCCCGTGGTGTCCGGGCACGGCCCCGTGTTCAAGTACCAGTAACAAAATTAAATCAAGAGAAACAGAAGCCTGGACACGGGGGCGTGTTGGGTGAGCACGGCCCGTGTCCAGTTTACCTGAACTGGTTATTTCTGCAGACTGTGCAGCACGGGGCCGTGTTGGGCGGACACGGCCCGTGCCGAGCTTACTGTTAACGAAGAAAATCATCGGATGGCTCTGCTTTCCTGCATGGGGTGCTGGTTCAAGCTTCCCTTATTTCCTTTGCCATCTCAAGTGTGTTTTATTCCTGAAAATTAAAACTAACTAGAAAACATAAAGATTAATCTAAACTAAACTAAGGATAGTTCCGCGGAATGCCTCCGTGGTGCGCCACGTTTATAAGGGTCCTTGGCTAGACCCAAAGCCTAGTTATATGTTACCCAAGTGGGATGTTTTGCATCCCATGCTACACCGTCGGAGAGCGTCATCCAAGCTTGAGTCTATGACCTTTATGTAGTTGACCGGGTCTTCGTCCTCTACTCTCTTTCCACATTCAAACTTCACTTCCTTGTCCCCAAACTTCAATGTTAGTGTTCCGTTATTCATATCCACCACTGCTTGGGCGGTGGCTAGAAATGGCCTCCCAAGGATGAGAGGGACATCGGTGTCTTCCTCCATGTCTAGGATGACAAAATCGGTTGGGAAAACGAAATTGTTAACTTTGACCAATAGATTTTCAGCGACACCTTGTGGAAATTTGACGGATCTGTCGGCGAGTTGTATGCTCATCTTTGTAGGGCTCGTTGTTCCTAGGCCGAGTCGTTTGAACATCGATGTGGGCATGAGGTTAATGCTAGCCCCAAGATCGGCTAATGCATTACGAACGGGGGATTCCCCAATCGAGCAAGGAATCGTGAAGCTTCCGGGATCAATTTTCTTTTGTGGGAGTTTGTTGAGTACTAAGGCGGAGCATTCTTCGCCTAAGTTAACTAATTGAAATGATTCAATTTTCCTTTTATGAGTGAGGAAGTCCCTCATAAATTTTGCATATTTAGGCATTTGGGTAAGGACCTCAATAAAAGGAATATTAACATGCAATTGTTTTAGTAAAATTTTCGAACTTTGCGAATTGCTCATCGGTCTTTTGACGATTTAACCTACCTGGGTACGGAATCGGAGGAGTCTTGGTTGGCTCTTGATTCGGTAAAGAAGCCTTTTCTGGTTAGGGTGCGGGTGGAGTCGTGGTTTGGCTGGACTGGCTTCTTTCATCTGGCGGCAATGGAGCCTCCTCGGGACCCACGGTTCGATTTCTCAATGTGATGAGATGTACTTGTGCTTTTGGGTTGGTTTCGGTATTGCTAGGTAACGCGCCTTGTGGTCTCTCGGAGAAATTTTTAGCTACTTGATTTAATTGTTTTTCAATGTTTTGAATGCTAGCTTGTTGATTTCTAAAATTCGATTCCAATTGCTGAAATCGATCCGAGTTTTTCTTTTCGGTGTCGGAGATGAGGCGAGATACAGTATCTTCAAGCCTTTCTCGTCCACCTTGTTGTTGAGAAAAGTTTTGTGGTTGTTGAAAGTTAGTTCGTTGGTTTTGTTGGTTACTACTATTGCCGGGATCTCTCCAACCAAGGTTTGGGTGGTTACGCCATCCTTGGTTGTAGGTACCCGTTGGAGGACCCGACGGCCTAGGTCTGTTATCAATGTAGTTTACCGTTTCCGTTTGTTCATCTAATTCTTTCATACAACTCCAATTTTCATGTGGCCCACCACACCCTTCACAAGCCATAACCGAAACCGTTTTTGTCATTTCTAATTTTTTGATTTTTGAACAAAGGGCTTCGATTTGGGCTTGTAAAGAAGTGCTTTCATCAACCTTATGGGCGCCCGGGGCAATAGATTTATTGCCTCGGGGAGTGTGCCATTGAAAATTGGTTTGAGCAATTTCCTCAATTTGATTATATATTTCATTTGGGCGACGATTACCTAAAAGTCCCCCCGGAGCTAGAATCAAGTGTTTGTCTTGTGTGTGGTAACAACCCATTGTAGAAAGTGGATACTTGTTGCCATACCGCAAGACCGTGGTGAGGACACTTTCTTAGTAGCTCCTTGAACCTTTCCCAAGTTTCATATAAGGATTCCCCATCCTCTTGTGAATATGTATTAATTTCAGTCATTAATTTAGCCGTTTTAGCAGGAGGGAAATACTTATATAGAAACTTTTGGGCTAGTTCATCCCAGGTGTTTACCGAGCTAACTGGGAGGGTGTTAAGCCAAGCCTTAGCTCGGTCTTTTAGTGAAAATGGAAACATCCGAAGGCGAATGGCGTCGTTTGATGCTCCATTGATCCGAAAGGTATCACATATTTCTAAGAAATTAGTAATATGTAGATGGGGATCCTCGTCCGCAAGCCCATGGAAGGTTGCGGAGTTTTGAAGCATTTGTATCAAATGCGGCCGAAGTTCGAAGTTATTGGCCTCGACATTTGGTGCATTGATAGCAGCGCCGAGATTACCTACAGTGGGTCGTAGGTAATCCATGAGGGTACGTTGGTCCGCCATTGGAAGTGGGTCCCCCGAAACTTTCTCTTGGTTTTTAGCTTTAAGTCTTTTTCTGAGAAAGCGTTCGGGTTCTTCTAGAGGTTCTTTTATGTCTCTACTAGAACTGGAGCTCATGCACTATGTAGGAAGTTCAAATGTGGCGCCTGGGTTCCAAGTCCTGCACAAAAACAGAGAAGAACGTTGGTCAGAAGGTTCACCACGGCCCCGTGTTCAGCGAACACGGCCCGTGGTCGGAAGTACAGTGATTGTTTTCCGGATCCCTGTTACTGGGAGTTGGGCACGGCCCCGTGTTGCACCGACACAGCCCCGTGTTCAGCTCTCTGTAACTCGGAAAATAAAAACTGCCAGTAACAAGGCTGGACACGGCCCGTGTCCGACCAGGCACGGCCCGTGCTTAGCTTTGCAGAAGCTGAAAAACTAAGAAAAATCCTAAAAAAAATGAAAAATAAGAAAAACGATTAGGCCGCTGATTCCTAACTTTCTTAAAATCCTTGTGTCCCCGACAACGGCGCCAAAAACTTGATGCGTGTGAAGTGTATATATAAGTTAAGTATATTTTAAGCCCTTTTACACTTTCTTTAGCCAAGTTTTAAATTTATAAAACACGATATTTACTAACACTAAACACACATATGGGCAAGTGCAACCATCGTGAGCGTAGTATAGTGTTGGTAAGATACCGAGGTCGTCCAAGGACACAAGAGCTTTTAATACCGGTTTATCCTCAACGTCTAATCAAATCAAAAGTTTAGAAAAATGTTTTAAACTAAGAAAATAAAAGCTAATAAAAATGCTGAAAAAAAAACAGATAGACAAGATGAATCACTTGGCTCCGACTCGTGTTTAGTGTAACCTTTGATTATTTCCGCACTTTTGCACTATTTAAGAGATTATCTTAGTTATTGTAGTAGGCCCCTCTTTTGAAGGTGACGTTACCCTCAACCCAGTAGTTTGAGTCAGCAAGGATACAATCCTAAAGGGTCAGATTATTGAAAGATAATTAATTAAGTTATTAATGCAAATTATGGTAGGCCCCTCTTTTGAAGGTGACGTTACCCTCGACTAAGTAGTCTGAGTCAGCAAGGATACAGTCCTAAGTAGCCGGGTTATAGTATTAATAGTAGTTTAACTTATGAGGGGATCAAAGAGTTTGGACCCCCGCCATCCAATACCGTTAAGTATTGAAGGAGGTCCTACTAAATTTGACCCAGGTCCCTTGCAGGATCTCTAAACGCTGAACAACGGCAAGACTCTTACCAAACCGTTCCCTTAACCCCCGACCAGGTAGCCAACATACCTCCATATAGACCGTGGAGATATGAATGGTGAAAATCTTTTATTTTATATGGACAGTAAAATAATGCCAAGACACCACGGACAAACGATAAGGAAGAATCACCTTCAACATAAAAACTAGTTATTAAAGTCATTAATACATAACCAATTAAAAAGTGCGAAAAGATTAAAAATAAAAAGTATTACACTAGACACTTTGTCTTCACCAAGTGATGTAAAAGACTTAGGCAAACATGGCCTTGATTGTCAAGAACTCTTACGATCAATCTTGGATCCCGAGACGACTCACACACTCTATGATGGACAATGGATGATGGTGGTGGATGATGGTGTTATGGTGGTGGTGGGTGGTGGGTGAAGTGTGAGAGAGGTGGTGTGCCAAGGGATGGTTTGAGCTTGAGCCAAGCACTCCTTTTTATAGGCTGAACAGAAGCTCGGGCATCGCCCCGTGTCCACATCCTTCTCTTTCTTCATTAATTGCTCTTGTCTTTATTAGTTGACCATGCCCCCGTGTCCGCTGAGCATGACCCCGTGTGCAGAAGCATATCTGTACTATGAAGATTTGCCTGGATTCTGAGAATCTTATAGTTGACCACGGCGCCGTGCCCGCTGAGCACGGCCCCGTGGTGGGCAATAGAAGCTTCTACCACTTTGTCTTTTCTGCTGACACTTGGGCACGCCCCCGTGCTGGCTGAGCACGGGGCGTGTTCAGTCTTCTGTCTTCTTGTTTTGCTTGGGAAGATGCTGTCGTGGGGTCGGGCATGTCACGTTTGTTCTTTTTCTTGTATTTATGTTAGATTTTGCTGTCTTTTTGCTTCTTTTGTTAATTTGAGCTCATTTAATCCTGAAAATACAAAAGGAAGACAAAAGCACACTTTTTCCAACATTAGTACTAAAAAAGGGTTAGTTTTATGCCACAATTGATGTAATTTATATGTTGCATTTTGCACACATCACACCTTCAAATTCTTATGAGCATATTACTTATACAAGTTTTCCCAAGACTTTCAAATAACCACTTTTCAAGTTCACCTTTTATATAAACTTCATTCTATTTATTTTTCACTCTTAAAAATTCTCATATTTTTGGAAAAAATCTCAAGACCTTTTTATGCTACACTTTGTAAAATAAAATTTCCATAAACTTGCTTTATGTAAAAATCAAGTTCATTAGTATTTTTAAAAGCTTTGTCACATGATTATTCTTGGTTTAATCTTTCAAGAATCACTTAATCAAGTTTACATACAAATGCTCATAATCTTTGAAGTTGAGGATCTTGTGTGATTTAAACATACATATGTTTAAATCACATTTTTAAGTATATCATGGCTAGATTAACACTAATCTAAGATACTACATGAAGCTAATCACAAGATCATCATAAATATAAACTTTAAACCACTAATCTTAACAAAACTAACATAATCATCAAGATTACATCAACTAACTACACTAATCTACTCAAATAATCACATAAATAATCATGATTAGTAGATTATTAAGTTTGAGATTAGGGTTTTTGATTATGTTTTTCTTGATTTTCAAGATAATCAACTTGTACTTCTTAAATCTATGCATAATAAGAAGCTTAAATATGGTTAGAAAAAGCTTACAACTTTGCACAAGGTGATTAAGAAGATTTAGAGAAGATTAGGCTCCAAAGAAAGTCCTTAGTGCTCCCTGATGCTTAATCATTACTTCAATGATCTTGAAATGGCTAGAGTATAGTGAAAATGAGGTGTTTAAGTGTGAAAGATGGTGGTTCATGGGTGGTTCTTGTTGGCCGAAATATAAGAAGGAAATGAGGGGTGTTTTGGTTTCAACTGTTGTGAAAATGAAAATCATAGATGATAGTGATGTAGAAATGTTATAATTTTTCTAAGATCTTTCATCTTAATAACCATACTTTCCTTCCATCAGACCATACATAAAATCTTCCAAGATGTGGGGGTAAAGTGTAACTTTTTTTTATAAAAAAATCTTGTGGGTGGGACCCACTTTGTTGACTAAATTCAAGATGTGGGGGTAAAGTGTAACTTTTTTTTATAAAAAAAATCTTAAAAATCTAGATATTTAGGGGTTTAAATAAAGTATGGTGTTTAGGGGTTTAGTTGCACCATTAGGGGTAATTAGGGATTAGGAATGTTAATCGTCATTAACTAGTTCACTAGACTAGTAGAAATTGTATTTTGGTACTTTAGAAGCTTTCGGTTTGGTCGTCGGCTAGTTTACGACACTTTTGCGTCGTACCGACGAAGTTTTGTCGCAAGTTGTTATTCCACCGTCAAGCGATGTATGAAGTGATTCCGAGTCCCAAAATAAGCTTAAATAGTTCACTAGCTTCTTCGTTTGGTTGTTTTGGCGTCGGAAAAGTCGTTTATTAGCTTGTCGGTAGATAGACGGACAAGTTTTGGGGGTTGCGACGCCGCGCCAAAAGCTTATGTTTCGGACACCCCATTATTGTTCTCATATTGTGTTCATATGCTAGATATCATTTTTCATAATTCCGGAGTTCCGGAAATGCTAAATTATAGTTTCGGACGAGTTAAAATGGTATATTTTTAGCCGAAACAAACATTTTTTGTAATTAGGGCGTCATACCGGAAAGTCTTGTATCTTTGCAAGATATGTTTTCGTATTAGTGTTTTCTAATAGAAATGGACTCAGTTATGTTATCCGTGTGTCGTTTTTCAGTGTTTCGTTCTGTTTTCACGGTGTAACCGTGAATAGTGCGCGCAGCACTTTCTACCAACACTTTTAGGACATTGTGTGACTGGTTTCGAAATACGACGAAAACCAGCATATGTTTTAGCATTGTTTTCTTGTCCTAACACTGTTATCTGATTTACGACACAGTTACGTAATTAAATTACGCTAAATGCGTGAGATTATGAAATAAAAATAGTGATTAGTTTGTACGGAATTACCGGTTATTTGCTAGTTGTCACATTCTCCCCCTGTTAAAGAGAATTTCGTCCGTAACGTGAATTCCAGCGGACCCTGACTAGTTCGATATGACTTCTCCTTGTCTTGTGGACCTTCCGGTCCATAACCTCAATGGGTTCTTTAGTGAACTGGAGTTTGTCGTCTACGTGAATCTCATCCGCTGGGATGATAACTGTCTCGACGGTCGGACTTTTCTTGAGATTCGACACATGAAATGTGTCGTGTACGTTACTGAGTTCTTCTGGCAGTTTTAACTTGTACGCGACGGTACCGATCTTTTCTAGAATTTCAAATGGCCCAATGTATCTCGGGTTTAGTTTTCCATGTTTCCCGAATCTAGCTACGCCTTTCCAAGGTGAGAATTTTAGTAAGACTTTGTCTCCTACCTCGAAAGATAATGGTTTACGTCTTCTGTCCGCGTAGCTCTTTTGTCTGTCACGAGCCGCTTTGATCCGGTCTTGTATCTTTGCTATCTTGTCAATAGTCTCTTGGACTAGTTCAGGGCTAATGAGTTGTTTGTCTCCGACTTCCGCCTAACACAGCGGTGATCGGCACTTTCGTCCGTATAGTGCTTCATATGGGGCGGCTTTAATGCTTGTGTGATAACTGTTATTATACGAGAACTCTACCAGAGGTAAATGTGTATCCCAGTTACCGCCTAAATCCATCACACAGGCACGAAGCATGTCATCCAAAGTTTGGATGGTTCGCTCGCTTTGGTCATCGGTTTGCGGACAAAATGTTCTACTTAGATCTAAACGAGATTTAAACGAGGCTTGAAATGATTGCCAAATCCTTGACACAAAGCGACCATCTCATCAGAGATTATTGGAACAGGCACTCCATGACGTACCACAATCTCTTCAAGGTAAAGTCCAGCTAACTTCTAGGTACTGTGTTTCTCGCGAATCGGTAAGAAGTGAGCTGACTTGGTTAATCGATCAATGATAACCCAAATTATGTCATGACCTTGAGAGGTCTGTGGTAGTTTTGTGATGAAATCCATTGATATCTGTTCCCATTTCCAAATTGGAATCTCGGGTTGCTGTGATCAGCCAGGCGGCTTTTGGTATTCAGCCTTGACCTTTGCACAAGTTAGGCATTTCCCAGCATAGGTCGCAATATCTCCCTTGTGATTAGGCCACCAATAGTATTCTTTTAAGTCTTGATACATTTTATCTGGATCCTGGATGTATTGAATATTTCGGCTTGGGTGCTTTATCCAACACCAAGTCTTACAGACCGCCTAAATATGGAATCTAGATCCTTCACATGAATTATAAAGTGTCATCTTTGCTCGTTTCCATTTGTTTTTCTAATCCTCGCAAGGATTTTGCTTGAATGTTTTCCGGCTTTAGGGCTTCCTGTTGTGCATCGTGCACTCGAGTAGTGAAATTCGTTTGAATTATCAACTCTAAAGCTCGTACCCGAAATGTTTTGACTCGTTCCTTCTGGCTTAAAGCATCCACTACGATGTTTGCTTTACCCAGATGGTACTTGATTTCACAGTCATACTCATTCAACAATTCCACCTAGCGCCGTTGGCGCATGTTTAATTCCTTTTGATTGAATATATGTTGAAGACTCTTGTGATCGGTGAATATGATACACTTAATACCATACAAATAGTGACGCCAAATCTTTAAAGCAAATACCACCGCGCCCAATACTAGGTCGTGAGTGGTATAGTTCTTCTCATGAACTTTTAACTGTCAAGACGCGTACGCGATGACTTTTTCACGTCGCATTAACACGCAACCCTAGCCTTGATGCGATGCATCACAATACACCACAAAGTCATCGGTACCGTCAGGGAGCAATAAGATTGGTGCTTGGCATAGTTTATCTTTGAGTGTTTGGAATGTCATTTCTTGTTTTTTTTCACCCCAATCAAACTTCTTATCCTTTTGAGTGAGTGAGGTTAGCGGTTGAGAAATTTTAGAAAAATTCTCAATGAATCTTCGATAGTATCCCGCTAAACCCAGAAATTGTCTTACATATGTTGGGGTCTTTGGAGTGTTCCAGTTCTTTATGGCCTCTATCTTAGCTGGATCAACATGTATTCCGTTCTCGTTCACCACGTGGCCAAGAAATTGTACTTCACGAATCCAAAAATCGCATTTAGAGAACTTGGCGCACAATTGTTCTTTCTTAAGCAACTCCAGAATAGTTCTCAGGTGTTGTTCGTGTTCCGCCTCTGTTCGTGAGTATATTAAAGTGTCATCAATGAATACGATCACGAACTTGTCGAGGTATGGTTTACATACCCGATTCATCAAATCCATAAATACGGCGGGAGCGTTTGTTAAGCCGAACGGCATAACAAGGAACTCGTAATGCCCATAGCGAATCCTAAACGCTGTCTTAGGAATGCTTTCCTCCTGTATCCTCACCTGATGGTATCCGGATCTTAGATCGATCTTGGAATAAAAGCTGGAACCTTGCAACTGATCGAACAAGTCGTCGATCCTTGGTAAAGGATACCGATTCTTGATAGTTAGCTTGTTTGGTTCTCTGCAATTGATGCACATTCGAAAGGTTCTGTCCTTCTTTTTGACGAATAGTACCGGAGCTCCCCAAGGCAAGAAACTCAGTCTAATAAATCCTTTCTCAAGCAGTTCTTGCAACTGAGTGGATAATTCTTGCATCTCTGAGGGTGCTAGTCTATATGGTGCTTTTGCCACAGGTGCCGCTCTGGGCACTAGATCAATACGGAATTCCACCTGTCGTTGTGGTGGCAGTCCCTGCAAGTCTTCTGGAAAGACTTCGGCATATTCCCTTACCACAGGGATGTCTTCCACCTTGCGCTCCTCGGCCTTTTTGTCGATGATATGAGCAAGAAAGGTGATGCATCCTTTTCTCAGAGTCTTCCGAGCCTTCAAGCAATTAATAATTCGTAGTGGCGTGTCTTGATTCTCCCTATGCACTAAAAGACGTTCTCTCGTCAAACAGGGGGATGCGAATGATCTTCTCGTGACATATGATTTCGGCTCGATTATCGGATAACTAGTCTATGTTAAAAACTATGTCGTAACAAACCAATTGAATGAGTGAATAGTCGGTATTAAATTTTCGCGCTCAAAGTTCGAGTGTGCATCCGTTAATTTCTTCTACAGACTCAACTAATTTATCATCGGCCAATCCTATGGAATGAGGGGACGTCTAGTTTACTTGACTCTAGGCCAAGTATATTTCGAATTGTATGGGGATGCAACTAATACCGACACTTGCATCGAACAAAATGAATGCAATGGGCCGGTTAATAGGAAATGTATCGGTGACCCTTAATGACTTCACATAACCCTGCTAATTCCCCGTTAGCTAACTTGATAGAGTAAGACATGTCTAACATATATGACTCTATTTCGTGTATATGCTTAGTAGCTAAAGACACTAAGTTAAGCCGACGTTGGTATCCAAAGAATTGATACATACTGGTTGTAGAATAGAACGTACCCATTGCAACAATGGGATTTTAGGGAGTATTCATAGTTCTATCCATACACTTACTTATTCACTTGCTGGATTCATCATTAAACATCCATGCTTGTAGTGATCTCTTTGC
>JARYGA010045623.1:0-38442 GCA_030545235.1 Helianthus tuberosus | reverse complement strand
AATCACGTATAGCAAACACGTATAGACACACTTAATCATGCATGCATTCAAACAGTAACAGATATACATGCAGATAGTCCAACAAGCTTTTGGCCCAATAACACTTAGGCAGCCCAGCCGAGACAAGGGCGGTTTCGACTCGAGAATGCACGGTTTCGAGTCGCAACCAAGGGTTCCGACTCGCAACTTCGGTTTCGGTTCATCACGCTTTGGTTTCGAGTCGCAACCAGGGATTTCGACTCGCAACCTCGGTTTCGGTTCATCATGTGCTGCTTGCGAGTCGCAACCGGGAGATCTCAACGAATCACGTTTTGGTCTCGAGTCGCAACCAGGGTTTCCGACTCGCAACCACTGTTACGTGCACCTGAATCCTTCTAGAACCTGTCCTATGTACTAGCCAATAGCATTTTGATTTCATGAAATTTTGTACTATCCAATGAGAAATCACAAACATGTTTTATTGTCTAAATCATAACATAATCAGATCAAAACAAGCATTTTGAATATTCACATCACCTTCAAACTTGTTCTTCATATGTTCATATTACTCATATACATCGGTTCATGCATTCCTAGATTCAAAAATACATCTATAACTTATATCATGAGATTTTATGAACAAGAATCATGAGACACTATCATTAAACCCAATATTGCCCTATTTTAACATCATAAATCGGATGGTAATCATCATCATCAACATTCATCATTCAAATACAATATCACATTTTCATTAACACTTTTAACACATGAATCATCATTATTAGTAACATTTCTAGCTAAGAACATGGTAAGCACTTATCATCAACTCCTAGCCGTAACATATTATCAAACAATCACTTTCATCATCAAACATTCTAAGCACAAAGGTTCATCTTTCATTCATCATTTAACCAATCAAGCAAAACAACTAAAACATATGTATACTAACCGGTTAGAAGTAGGAGTACAAGAAATTGATAAACCAAGCTCCAAGTGTTGATCTCTAGCTAGAAATCCGAGAGCCTTGATGTTTCGGTTGGATCCGAGAGAGGGGAGAGGGTGAGGAGGTGATCTTGGTTTGCTAGGGTTTTAGGGTTTTAGTGAGAGGTAGAGAGTGTGAGAGTTGTGAGGGTGAAATGAATGAGAGTGTAAAGGAGAGTGTGGTGAGGGTTTTGGGTTTTTATACCCGTTTCAAGGCCGGCACCTTTGGTTCCGAGTGGCATGGCCCAACCGGCCCAAATGTTCATTGTTCACTCGAGACCGGGTGGTCTCGAGTTGGGCTTCGTGGTCTCGGCTCACTTCTACTCTAATATATATTTATACATACATACATATATATAATATACATACATATATATAATATACATACATATATATAATATTCATCACACTTAGCACAAGCATCACATAAAATCATCGAGATAACACGCACTATCATTTAATAACGTATATACACATAATGCTAATACAAGATATTTGCTCGGGAAAACCTAGAGTGTCACAGATAAATCCTATTATATTTAATAAAAACATCTATTTTATTTTAGGTAACTTTATTGCCACTTTTCCAAGCCTTCAGTGCTGTCCAGCTGGCTTCTACTTGGCTTTCACATTTTGTTACCTGAAACGCGTTTTAAAAACACTTGTCAGTGGGAAATACTGGTGAGTGAATCCCAGTTTAATCAAGTTTAAATAAAAAGTCACAGTGCACAGTATTGAGGGCGCATCCGCAATTACATTTGTTTCCAAGTTATAACAATTACCACCACACGGTAATGTCGTTCCGACTTATGGTCATGTTACTCCTTTACCAGGTGGTAACAAATTTTGTATACAAAACCCCAAATTTACCGTCTGTAATTGTATTCTTACAAATACTCAATAACTGTTATTCGCATGGAAAGATATTTAAGGTTTTGTAAAAATAGTTAACAAAAAGGTTTACAAAAAAGTGGATCAACTCACATTGCTGTTTTAGGGTTTTCAGTAAGGATTTCCTGGGAATAATCTATAATTTACACAAAAGCACATGTGTTAGTATAATAACCCAATTTAACATTAGCAATACCCTCCCCGAGACGGCATTCCAACGACTACGTCGGGCAGAACCACAACAGCCGTTACGGAACCCTAGATCAATCGGGCAGAGTATCTAATACGTCTCCAGGGGTTATAATACTTACAACAGAGCAGAACTTCGCTATTAGGGGGATATAATACCCCCGTATAATAACTCTACTATCAGAATTTTGAGATTTGAGAATTGAATGAGCGAGTTCGACTGAGATCCGATGCCATCTATATATAGGTGCTGATCTCGACTCTCACGCAGCCCGCGTAAGAGTAGCCATAGGGCTACGCGGCCCGTGTCAAAGCTAGTCAACGGACTAGCTTTTCTGGCTCATCTACTAGACCCACCACGATATCAACACGTGTCAGCTCAGGGTGTCTCCGCGTTGTTGATCTCTCGCGGCCCGCGTAAGTGTAAGCTAAGGCTTACGCGGCCCGTCTAAACTTAATGAAATCAATGAAATTAGTTATAAACCTTGATACCGCCCGCGTGAAGTTGGGGTAGGGTCCTACGCGACCCGCCTCAACTTACTATTTCTTGTTTTTAATTTATTTTAAATACTATAACGTATTTCGTACTTGGTTTTCACATACAGCGTGTAATTAAAGACATATTGGGACATTCTAAAGTATATTAGGGTGCCAGAAAAATAATCGAGGATGTCGGTTTATTGAGGGTTGTTACAAATCGCTACCTAGATGACCGCCAGAGACGTTTACATGATCAGTGGCATGCGGGCCAACCACTTGTGGCGGACCCGCCAGTTGCGGATTATACCACATTACAGCCATATGATGGTAGTGTGTCGTATCCCACCCCACCATTGCACCATTTTCAATGGGTGGATCCACACACCATGGGTCATCAGCAGGCGAGTCAAGGGGGTGATCAAGGTAGCAGCAATAGCAGAGCATTTGGGTTTGGAGAATGGAATGAGATGATGACTTCCATTTTTGGACCTCCACAGCCAAAGTACTACTAACCAGGTCGTATCTCGCTTCTTTGTATATTTGTATATATTTTCATGTCTTATGTTCATGCTTGGGAGGTCGGGTGGTGTTTGTGTCACACCCCGACCACGTAGAACATACAAAACGTGGCGGAAATGTCGGGGAGTGTTGTAACATAATTAATTGTTTCAAATCCATGGCAATTGAAGTTTCGTTTTATTGATTAGAAGTGTTACAATGTCTTAACAAATAAGGAAATACAACATAATTAACTAGTCTTGCATCTTTTATTATCACTAAAGCCCACGTCTGTCTATGTGTATCTTGATCATCTTATGCAACAGCTCCTGAAAAACACATGTGAAAATAGGTACGTCAGCATAAAAATGCCTGTGAGATACATAGGTTTTGTGAAAATAGGTTTCATGACTTATGTTTGAGAAAATGTTTAGTCATGAACCTTGTAGTTTGCTTTGTTTTGTAAATCATTTGAAAATGATAAGATCAGATGAGATGTATAAATAAGAGAATAATGTATGGTTAAATGAATAACCATAGTAAACTGAGTTTGTATAAGATAAGTTTCTTGTAAACCAATGTATTGTGAAAAGTATGTTATTTGTATAAAATGTTATATGTATCAAACTGAAATGATTCAAATAACGCTACAATATGTGATACCATACAAACACTTATATATAGGAAGTACCAGCGGCATATCCACCATGCTTGTATCATATTACACATGCCTCGTTACTTAATCACTTACTCAAACCAAACCAAACCAAACCAAACAATGTAAGATGTCTATGTTTAAACCAACTTCCAAATGTATTGAATAATATGTCAAAATGTTTATGTCAAGATGTAAGTCATGTAATGTATAACCAAAATGATATGTATGGCTAGTGAAATGCATCAACTAAACCATATGCACAAGAACATAATATTGAAGTAAAACTTGGTTTAAATCAAAGTTATGTCCTGTGGAAAAGCATGATCAATGTAAATCATGTAATATGTATCCAAAATGTAAGCCTGTGATGAATAACAAATGTACTAAGTACGCGACAACAGACATACGTAGCATGTGACCTGTACTAAGTATGCAACAATAGACATACGTAGCATGTGACCTGTACTACGTATACAACAATAGACATACGTAGCATGTGACCTGTACTACGTATACAACAATAGACATACGTAGCATGTGACCTGTACTACGTATACAACAATAGACATACGTAGCATATAATGTAATGAAAAACGATGTACTAAGTAATGCACACAATGGGCATACCTAGCATAAGATGTAATAAAATCATGTACTATAATGTACTAACGAACATAGCAGGTATATGATGTGTAAACAGGAAAGCATGAAAGTAACAAGTAGGCACATGTGTTTCACCCCAAAACAGTTTGGAAAACAGTAAAAGAGGGGTCTATGTACTCACTTGAGATTGCTTAGTAGTCCTTGAGTAACAACCAAACAATGCTAGAGATCGCGGATATCAAACGGCACCTAATATAGGTAACTATGTTAATAAACCGGACCTAAATCGGAAGATCTGATAGAATGAGGGTTCGTAAACCAAACGAGTATAGAGACTCGTGTCATATGGTTTAACAAAGCCTACATACTAAATGAAACCTTAATCTAAGTGCTTACGACCCATTACGACCCGTTTAGGTAGCTTATGCTACTTTAACGCGTCGTTCGCGTGAAACGCGTTCGGACCGTCTAACTAGTCCTATGACAAGTGTTATATGCCTAAACATGTTACATAATCAGTTATGTGACAAAAGTTTAGGTTACATATGCTTAATTACCAATTATACATGAAAAGGGTATTCTGGTAATTTACCTAAGGCATATAAACTACCTATCATACAACTACTCAACGATGTGACCATAGGGTATAACCTCGGAAGGTTATTCCCTACCTACTATGGTCACCTAATGTATTTGGTCGGATCCTAATGATCGACCAAACTGGGTCGGGTTCGAGGTATAAGCGATTTATTAGATCGCTTACCCTACGACCCTAGACAACGTGGTAATCAGTAGGGATAGTCCCAAGGGACTATAACCAACGTGATTACACTCACGTTGCGAAGTTCAAACGAACTTCGCATTGACCATAACTGGTCAACGCAGAAAGTCAAACAAAGTTTGACTTTCAGACTCGAAAGACTCGAAAAGCAATAAAAGAACGAAAGAATACTTACGAAGGGTCCCCGAATGCTAATCCCGATCCAAGTAACTCAGGTATGAAACAATGGTTTCAACTTAGAGCTTCTAGGATCAGAATTCTAGTGGGTTTTGAAGTTGTGTGGGTTGGGTATTTATAGGAATACCCGAACCGTTAGGATCGTTTCAGGGAAACCGTGCTCGAATCCTACCCGTACATGTGTTGCAAAGTTGTGGTGGCTAAAAATGGGTCTAAATAAGCTGAATGTGCAGTTGAGAATGTGTGGGTGAGGATCAAACAGCTGGAAACTGCTGACTGTTCGATATTATCTGATCAGAGAGGCTGACGCGGGCCGCCTAAGATTTAAGCTTGGGCTCACGCGGGCCGCCTAGCTCTTCAGATCAGAAAACAAGTTTCAAATGTTGCAGTTTCAGTCCCTGTTATGTGTTTAAGCCATTTCCGACATGTTTAAGGCCCGTTAAGCCAACTTTAAGGCCCTAACATGATGTCTAAACATTGTGGACATGAAACATGCTCAAAAATATGTCGGATGTTGGTTCGTTTGGTCGTACGAACGCGATGTTCGCTTAATTACGACGGAATGCGCACAAGCGCGAAAAACGATCCAAATGGCGTGACGAATGGATTTTTCTTATGCCAAACACTAAAATAAAATATTTTAGTGCTTACATAAATTTTTGGATGTCCGGATGTATTCAGAACGTAAGTTATGCGCGAAAATGCAAACTTGTGCACTTTTTGACGCTTTTAGTCCCTGAATGACACAAAAGTTTATTTTAGCATACCGAACACCTCTAAGCCTATTTCTAAGCTATGTAAAGGATATTTATGGTATGTTTAACTTATGGTCATGTTCCGGAATGTCTGTTACAGTTCAAATTGGCATACTTTCGCAGTTTGTCAACTTTAGTCCCTGTAAGCGAATTAACTTTGATTTCACCACACCAAACCTTCCAAAACTTATATCTAAGTTATGTAAAGGTTATTTAAGGTATGTTAAGCCTATTTCACTATTCTGGAGTGTTCGTTGCATTAAACTGGTTATATTTACGCATCAGTGCGCGTATAACCTTCCAGAAAGCGATTTAGAGCTTGAAATCGAACAAGAATTAATACGTGCAAACGATACACATATTTTTACAAATCCCAAGTATGAAATACAATATTTCATTGGTTTGGCATTTGTTTAATGGTTGAAGTGACACAGGTGTCACAGTCTCCCCTACTTTAGGAAATTTCGTCCCGAAATTAATACGTAGGAGTCTATTTGTGACTTTGTGTCAAATAACCACCCGAGATATGTAAGGCATAATCCTGACATTTCCTTAACGGACATTTTTCAGAAATGAAAATGAACGAAATGAGTCATTTTCCACAACTTCTTCAGACCCGAAAATGGACGAAATGAGTCATTTTCCACAACTTCTTCAGAACCGAAAATGAACAAAATGAGTCATTTTCCACAACTTCTTCAGAACCGAAAATGAACGAAATGAGTCATTTTCCACAACTTCTTCAGAACCGAAAATGAACGAAATGAGTCATTTTCCACAACTTCTTCAGAACAGAAAATGAACGAAATGAGTCATTTTCCACCATTTCTTCAGAAACAAAAATGAACGAAATGAGTCATTTTTCACCATTTCTTCAGAAACAAAAATGAACGAAATGAGCCATTTTTCACCATTTCTTCAGAAACAAAAATGAACGAAATGAGTCATTTTTCACCATTTCTTCAGAAACAAAAATGAATAGGGTTAACTCTAGATACACGACAAAACTTGCTGTGGTTTCTGTGCACTGAATTCCATAATTATGTATGCATCCATAATTACGTAATTCCTTGCATAGTCCGCACAGTTTGTCTTGAAATGTTTTAGGGGAGGAAAATCAAACCTGTGATAAGTATGACTAGACTACCATAGGGTCCTTTTAATTAGATCAACAGATGATCTTATTAATTAGGCCACCAAGGAGTCCTTTCAGCTATCTCATCACATGATAATCCTAACCAGATTTTTGGATCAATCTGTTTACCTAGACCACTCAAGGGTCTAATTATGGAATAGTACAATATAATCCAAGGGTCTTTACTATTACGTAAAAGCCCATTGAGGATTTAATATAGTACCTTTGGATATCCTACCATGAATCCCTTATACGAAGATATGGAAGATTCTACGAGGATTTGGATAACAAAAACTTGGATTACTCAAAAACATAAAAGGAAACACATAAGCACATAATCACATAGTAGTTTAACTTGGTTATTGATTTGTTATCTTTGGACGCGGATACTTAAAGTACACCAGGAATCCAATTCGTGGATTTCATTTGGCACTTTAATCATTTCAAGAATACATTCATGAAGATAGGATGATCTACCAAAAATTCGATTTTCGTTTTTAGGAAAACGCAATATTCGAATTAAGGTACACAATAATTTAGGACATACGAAAATACCTTTGGGTACCCTATTAAGAATTTATAGTGGTACTTTGGGTATTCGTCCAGTGTTGTAACTTGCGCTTTGTACTTTGTTTCCTTAGAATAAACGGGTACTTAGGAATTTCGTGGAAACGCAAGAGATCATAGAATGGGAAAATTTTGGGGGTAGTTTGTTCTTCAAGGAACACGGTTCCTTGATTGTCGGTATTGTAAGAGATATGTTGTTTATACATACAATCACATAAATACATTGTAATGTAAATAAAATATTTATTTATAAACAATGTTAACAACTGTTTCATGGACCTTGACAACAAAAGAAAATAATACATAAGATGTGATTATTTCTAAAGAGTGTTGTCTTCTAGTCGGTCAGATGCTCATCTCTGTGCTGGATTAGCATTAGCACGCTTTGAGCAATTTCTTCGGAAATGTCCCATCTCGCCACACTTGTAGCAAGAACCTGGTGGAAAGCGAGCTCGAGCAGGTTTGTTGTCAGCTTGATTTAGTGCAACTGCTGCTACGCAAAATTTTGCTGTATGACCTTTACGTCCACAAATTTGGCATTCGCGACACTTCACCATAGCGTGATGATAAAGGTTACATTTGTTGCACAAGGGTGAAGTTCCATTGTATGGCTTCCTAGCACGGGGTTGAGCTGGTTGTTTGGGGACGGCTTGACCATTATGAGCGACCATGGCGAAGTTCTGAGAAGCCTTTTGCTTCTTTGACCGCTCAAGGGATCCAGTCTGTTCATCCATGGTCTTTGATTCCTCGATTGGTTTCGATTCCTTGACCGGTTTCTTGTCACCCTTTCGGAAAAGCTTACGTTTCCTGATCTGAGATTCAGTCAAAGTTGCAGATAGCTCAATGGCCTGCCTAACCGTAGTGGGGTTACTACCGGTAACAATGTCTTGAACTGAGTCAGGGAGACCATCAATGTATTTTTCGATTGCCTTATCCAAAGGCGTGACCATGGTAGGACACAACAGGCTCAGCTCCTCATATCGATCAGTGTATGCTCGATGTTCGCCGCTGTCTTGCTTAAGATCGTCGAATTCCCTTTCCAATGCCCTGATCTCGTGACGAGGACAGAATTCCTTCATCATCAGTGCGCGAAGTTCTTCCCAAGTTTGGGCCAGTGCCACTTCGGCACCCCTATCTCTCACCACACCATTCCACCACGTCAAAGCTCGTTTCTCAAAGACACTGGATGCGAAGTCTACCTTTCGCTCGTTTGGACATTGAACATGTCTGAAGGTGCTCTCTAGACTCTCGAACCATTGCAGAAGTGCAGTCGCTCCTTGAGACCCAGAAAACTTTGATGGCTTGGCCGAGTTGAACGTCTTGAAGTTGCAGAGGGCATTATTGTTGTTGATAGCTTGGTAACATTGAGCAACGACGTTCGGGATTGTAGCAGTCATTTGCTGTGTAATGACAGCTGCCAGCTCATCAATAGATACCGGATTTTCGCGTCGTGGAGGCATTCTAAAAGAAGAAACATGAAATGAAACGAGTGAGAGAATTAGACGAAAAGAATGAGATGAACAAATCTGATGAAAGCAAGGATAGTGGTCATTTGTTTGTCACTACAAAGCAACAAATGACACACAGTGATTTATCAAAGTAAATGGGTCAAAAATAATGTATCGCGAAGACGTGCTCGCCTATAAGTGAACACTCATCCCAAAAATTCCCAGGTAAGCACAACTGGTCTCGCGTCTGATGAGATGTATACGAAGTGCTTGCCTAGACAGAAAACCCAGAATACAGGCATTCACCCTTCCAGTTTGCACGTGTTCACATTATTTAAAACCCAAAACCTTGACGAGATTTTGAAAACTCAAAGGGTTCAAAACCTTATAACAGAGGGTTCAAAACCTAGTAATCAATCATCCTAGAACGGATGATTAGTTTTCGAAGTGGTTTTGAAATTTATGTTCTTGTTGTGGTCGTCGCCTAAGGATAGGTGACGGTATTGTTTTATGACTAAACGCAAGTAAACTCGCGTTAGGGTCCTAAGAAGGTTATAGACTAGGTCAAAGCATTACTAATAACCTAATTCCCTATAACCATTAGCTCTGATACCATCTTTTCTGTCACACCCCGACCACGTAGAACATACAAAACGTGGCGGAAATGTCGGGGAGTGTTGTAACAGAATTAATTGTTTCAAATCCATGGCAATTGAAGTTTCGTTTTATTGATTAGAAGTGTTACAATGTCTTAACAAACAAGGAAATACAACATAATTAACTAGTCTTGCATCTTTTATTATCACTAAAGCCCACGTCTGTCTATGTGTATCTTGATCATCTTATGCAACAGCTCCTGAAAAACACATGTGAAAATAGGTACGTCAGCATAAAAATGCCTGTGAGATACATAGGTTTTGTGAAAATAGGTTTCATGACTTATGTTTGAGAAAATGTTTAGTCATGAACCTTGTAGTTTGCTTTGTTTTGTAAATCATTTGAAAATGATAAGATCAGATGAGATGTATAAATAAGAGAATAATGTATGGTTAAATGAATAACCATAGTAAACTGAGTTTGTATAACATAAGTTTCTTGTAAAACAATGTATTGTGAAAAGTATGTTATTTGTATAAAATGTTATATGTATCAAACTGAAATGATTCAAATAACGCTACAATATGTGATACCATACAAACACTTATATATAGGAAGTACCAGCGGCATATCCACCATGCTTGTATCATATTACACATGCCTCGTTACTTAATCAATTACTCAAACCAAACCAAACCAAACAATGTAAGATGTCTATGTTTAAACCAACTTCCAAATGTACTGAATAATATGTCAAAATGTTTATGTCAAGATGTAAGTCATGTAATGTATAACCAAAATGATATGTATGGCTAGTGAAATGCATCAACTAAACCATATGCACAAGAACATAATATTGAAGTAAAACTTGGTTTAAATCAAAGTTATGTCCTGTGGAAAAGCATGATCAATGTAAATCATGTAATATGTATCCAAAATGTAAGCCTGTGATGAATAACAAATGTACTAAGTACGCGACAACAGACATACGTAGCATGTGACCTGTACTAAGTATGCAACAATAGACATACGTAGCATGTGACCTGTACTACGTATACAACAATAGACATACGTAGCATGTGACCTGTACTACGTATACAACAATAGACATACGTAGCATGTGACCTGTACTACGTATACAAAAATAGACATACGTAGCATATAATGTAATGAAAAACGATGTACTAAGTAATGCACACAATGGGCATACCTAGCATAAGATGTAATAAAATCATGTACTATAATGTACTAACGAACATAGCAGGTATATGATGTGTAAACAGGAAAGCATGAAAGTAACAAGTAGGCACATGTGTTTCACCCCAAAACAGTTTGGAAAACAGTAAAAGAGGGGTCTATGTACTCACTTGAGATTGCTTAGTAGTCCTTGAGTAACAACCAAACAATGCTAGAGATCGCGGATATCAAACGACACCTAATATAGGTAACTATGTTAATAAACCGGACCTAAATCGGAAGATCTGATAGAATGAGGGTTCGTAAACCAAACGAGTATAGAGACTCGTGTCATATGGTTTAACAAAGCCTACATACTAAATGAAACCTTAATCTAAGTGCTTACGACCCATTACGACCAGTTTAGGTAGCTTATGCTACTTTAACGCGTCGTTCGCGTGAAACGCGTTCGGACCGTCTAACTAGTCCTATGACAAGTGTTATATGCCTAAACATGTTACATAATCAGTTATGTGACAAAAGTTTAGGTTACATATGCTTAATTACCAATTATACATGAAAAGGGTATTCTGGTAATTTACCTAAGGCATATAAACTACCTATCATACAACTACTCAACGATGTGACCATAGGGTATAACCTCGGAAGGTTATTCCCTACCTACTATGGTCACCTAATGTATTTGGTCGGATCCTAATGATCGACCAAACTGGGTCGGGTTCGAGGTATAAGCGATTTATTAGATCGCTTACCCTACGACCCTAGACAACGTGGTAATCAGTAGGCATAGTCCCAAGGGACTATAACCAACGTGATTACACTCACGTTGCGAAGTTCAAACGAACTTCGCATTGACCATAACTGGTCAACGCAGAAAGTCAAACAAAGTTTGACTTTCAGACTCGAAAGACTCGAAAAGCAATAAAAGAACGAAAGAATACTTACGAAGGGTCCCCGAATGCTAATCCCAATCCAAGTAACTCAGGTATGAAACAATGGTTTCAACTTAGAGCTTCTAGGATCAGAATTCTAGTGGGTTTTGAAGTTGTGTGGGTTGGGTATTTATAGGAATACCCGAACCGTTAGGATCATTTCATGGAAACCGTGCTCGAATCCTACCCGTACATGTGTTGCAAAGTTGTGGTGGCTAAAAATGGGTCTAAATAAGCTGAATGTGCAGTTGAGAATGTGTGGGTGAGGATCAAACAGCTGGAAACTGCTGACTGTTCGATATTATCTGATCAGAGAGGCTGACGCGGGCCGCCTAAGATTTAAGCTTGGGCTCACGCGGGCCGCCTAGCTCTTCAGATCAGAAAACAAGTTTCAAATGTTGCAGTTTCAGTCCCTGTTATGTGTTTAAGCCATTTCCGACATGTTTAAGGCCCGTTAAGCCAACTTTAAGGCCCTAACATGATGTCTAAACATTGTGGACATGAAACATGCTCAAAAATATGTCGGATGTTGGTTCGTTTGGTCGTACGAATGCGATGTTCGCTTAATTACGACGGAATGCGCACAAGCGCGAAAAACGATCCAAATGGCGTGACGAATGGATTTTTCTTATGCCAAACACTAAAATAAAATATTTTAGTGCTTACATAAATTTTTGGATGTCCGGATGTATTCAGAACGTAAGTTATGCGCGAAAATGCAAACTTGTGCACTTTTTGACGCTTTTAGTCCCTGAATGACACAAAAGTTTATTTTAGCATACCGAACACCTCTAAGCCTATTTCTAAGCTATGTAAAGGATATTTATGGTATGTTTAACTTATGGTCATGTTCCGGAATGTCTGTTACAGTTCAAATTGGCATACTTTCGCAGTTTGTCAACTTTAGTCCCTGTAAGCGAATTAACTTTGATTTCACCACACTAAACCTTCCAAAACTTATATCTAAGTTATGTAAAGGTTATTTAAGGTATGTTAAGCCTATTTCACTATTCCGGAGTGTTCGTTGCATTAAACTGGTTATATTTACGCATCAGTGCGCGTATAACCTTCCAGAAAGCGATTTAGAGCTTGAAATCGAACAAGAATTAATACGTGCAAACGATACACATATTTTTACAAATCCCAAGTATGAAATACAATATTTCATTGGTTTGGCATTTGTTTAATGGTTGAAGTGACACAGGTGTCACAGTTTGTGTGTTGATGTAATTCATGGGATGTGCTAGTGCTGGTGTGTTTTCAATTTTCATATAATAAAAAAAAAATTCAAAAAGAAACTTTGGGTTTGAGAGTATCAGCAAAAACTAATGTTTTTGGTTAAAAGCGATCTTTCCCTCAAAACCATACATTGGGACAATGTATCCCAAGTGTGGGGATGGGGGGAAATTTTTGAGAATTTTAAAAAATTTGTGAACCTAAGCGAAAATTGTCGAAATTTGAACACTTGTTATTGTTTCGCTTGACACATCAACACCCTTTTCTAGGCATTTCTTGGTGAGTGTTTTAGCCACACATGATTATTAAAGATGCTTTCTTTGTTTGAGTGGCGGTATGTGTATTGTGTTAATAGAACCTGTGTATGAATTCTTTTTGAAGCCTAGGATTAGCATGCTTGTGAAAATGATAGGGGACTTTTAGGTAGCATCGTCTGGATGTGTGAAAGTGTGGGAATTTGGGGGTTGGACCTCATACGTTACATATATGAGCTTGGTATAGTGAGGGGTGGGGGTTTGGTCTTTAGAAAGCCATGTTTGAGCCTTATACCATTCGGTTGTGACCCAAAACCTACTTCCTACAAAACTTTACCTATTGAGATGACCCGGTTTAGGAGTTTAGTTTGTGATTGTTGATGTTCTTGTATATATTGTTGATCTTTATGATTAAAAAAAAGAGAAAATATGATAAAAATACAAATGGAAGTGTTTAGTTGCATTAGTAGTTGAGAAGTTGATGATGTTGTGTATATAGTTGATGTTGCTTTGTTTAGTAGTAGAAATAAAAACCGGGTCAAATCAATGAGCTACTTTCACATTCCCACTATTTCCTACCTTTACACATAGCCTCGTTACAACCCATAGGTCCTTTTTGATTCATAAGCATGTTAAATACTTAATAGGAGGAGACTTGATTTGTATACAAGCTTATTGTCGCACAATCACACATTTGCATTGAGCGTGTTAGCATAATGTTTCTAATATCATTTGTCACCGAGAGTTTTTGTGAGGGGTGTGTCTTGTGGTATGATAAAAGGTTAGTAGAAGGACGATACATTTTAGCTTGGTTTGCATGATTGATCGCTTGTGGTTAAGAAATGGTTTTTGAATAGGTTGCTTGGGACAAGCAATGGGTAAGTGTGGGGATGTGACGGGTGGTCCGTAGGAAAACCCTTAAGAGGTTTAAATACTATGCACATTCCATTCTTATTACGGTTAACTATTGGAACTCGTGATCTACATGATAATGGGTTTTGTAGGTGATAATATGCATTAAAGGATGTGTTTATGGAGCATAGATGGAAGCTTGGAGTTTATGGAAGAAAAGATTAGGAGTTCAAGAATCAACAAAGAAAACAAAGAAGAAGCTCCACGCAACGCCGTAGCCTACGGCCAGGGTCGTAGGTTACGGCCTCAACCTTGTGCAAAATCTTCCACCGTAGCCTAGTTGAGTAGCACCGTAAAGAAACATATGGTGTCGTAGCCTACGGCTGGCACCGTAGGTTACGGCGCCTTGTTGACTCCATGTTGACCAATGATCGCCGAAAGCTACGGCGAGCACCGTAGCTTACGACACCGACTGGGTTGTTTTGTAACTCATGCATTTATTAGCTCCTTGATGATGTTTTTAAGGTTCCTATGATGGTTTTTCGGTTATCCAACATTCTAGAGATGATTTTGGCTGCACTTTGAGCTTGGAGACATTGGTTAATCATTTGGTTTTGATGTTTTTAATTTGTTTCAAGATCAAGACCTTGTTAATGATGTTTATTCGGACCATGAGTGGCTAAGCTTGTTATGACTATCTTTAATTGAAGGTTTGCATAAGACTTTATGTTTGATTTCTTATTTCTAGAAAAACAATCTTTATCTTGATGATTTGTTTGTTATGGTGTGTGATTGCTTTGTTGTAAATTGTTGATTCTTATGCTAATCTAGTTTGAAATCATACATTCTTGGTGTCGTTGGCAATCGAGATATCATGGGTCGAATTAGACTTGGGTAAGGGTTAATTGATCATCGGGTAGCAACCTCACATTCTAGGAATCTGAGTACTTAGTTCCCTTTCATCACTACAAGTAATCACGCATGAACTATGTCTATGTAGTTTTTGTCTAGTGGAATGATAGCATAAATGTCAAAGCAAACCGGAACCTAAAGATGGTCATTTGTCTCTAACTTGTTTACAACCAACACTTTTATTTTGCAATTAGAATAGTAATTTTAGTTTTTAAAACTCAATCAACCCACCAAATTCTGAATTTACATTTCTTGCAATCTAGTTTACCTTAGATAATTTAGAGAAACAATTTAAATAGCACATATTCCACAAACTCCCTGTGTTCGATACCCACTTGCCACCAACTATTTAGTAGTAATTGGATTAAATTTGATTGTGACCACGACATCACGTCAGTATGCGTACGTGTCTTATATTCCTATCGCATGACATTAACATTGCGTGTCTTATTACTCTTTTTTTTAAGATTGCACACATTGATGTCCTTTGATTGCACATAATGGTGTCTTTTCAATATATATATATATATATATGTGTGTATATATATATATATATAGTGTGAGGTTCATTGAGGAACACTAAAAAAGTGGGGAACAGTGGGGAACCAACTCAAACGAACTCTGATTGGACTCATTCTAGCGGCGTTGGAACCGGCTCGTCGAACCCTAACTAGGATCTCTTAACCCTAAACCCTAAATAATAACCCCTAAACTCTAAATATATTGGGTTTGGCTTTTAGGGTTTAGTTTTAGGGTTTAGCCTTAGGGTTTAGCTTTAGGGTTTAGGGTTTAGCTTTAGGGTTTAGGGTTAAGCTTTAGGGTTTTGCTTTAGGTTTAGCCTTTAGGGTTTAGCTTTTAGGGTTTATAGTTTAGATTTTACGGTTTAGCTTAGGTTTTAGCCTTATTTTTTAGATTTAGGGTTTAGATTTTGGGAGTTAGGATTTAGGGCTTAGGGTTAAGAGATCTATGTTAGGGTTCGACGAGCCGGTTCTAATGTCGTTGGAATGAGTCCAATCGGAGTTCGTTTGAGTCGGTTCCCCGCTGTTCCCCACTTTTTTAGTGTTCCCCAATGAACCTTCCCCTATATATATATATATATATATATATATGCACAGCCTTGTGTTTCATTATGAGAAAAACTATAGCTAATCTTGCACCCCTTTTGTACGTAATCAGCTCATTCAATCCTGCAACAAGTTGGGTATCCACTGTAACACCTGTGTCATTTCAACCATCAAAGAAATTCCAAACCAATGAAATATTGTATTTCATACTTTGGACTTGTATAAATATGTGTATCTTTTGCACATATCAAGTCTTGTTCGATTTCAAGCTCTAAATCGCTTTCTGGAAGGTTATACGCGCACTGATGCGTAAATATAACCAGTTTAATGCAACGAACACTCCGGAATAGTGAAATAGGCTTAACATACCTTAAATAACCTTTACATAACTTAGATATAAGTTTTGGAAGGTTTGGTGTAGTGAAATCAAAGTTTAATCGCTTACAGGGACTAAAGTTGACAAACTGCGAAAGTATGCCAATTTGAACTGTAACAGACATTCCGGAGCATGACCATAAGTTAAACATACCATAAATACCCTTCACATAGCTTAGAAATAGGCTTTGACGTGTTCGGTATGCTAAAATAAACTTTTGTGTCATTCAGGGACTAAAAGTGTCAAAAAGTGCACAAGTTTGCACTTTCGCGCATAACTTACGTTCTGAATACATCTGGACATCCAAAAATTTATGTAAGCATGACTATATTATGCTTTAGTGTTTGGATTGCCAAAAATCCATTCGTCGCGTCATTTGGATCGTTTTTCGCGCTTATGCGCATTCCGTCGTAATTAAGCGAACATCGCGTTCGTACGACCAAACGAACCAACACCCGGCATATTTTTGAGCATGTTTCATGTCCACAATGTTTAGGCAACATTTTAGGGCCTTAAAGTTGGCTTTACGGGCCTTAGAAGTGTCGGAAATGGCCTTAAACACGTGCAGGGACTGAAACTGTCATTTCTGAAACTTTGTTCTGATCTGTGACTGCTAGGCGGCCCGCCTCAGTTTCCTTATATCCTTAGGCGGCCCGCGAGGCACCTTCTGACCAGATGCAATGTTTTTAACAGCAGGTTGCAGCTGTTTTAACCACCACCACACAATCCCAATAGTCTAGTCAGCTGATAAGGATGGAATTTTAGTCACCATAAGGTCCCGACACTTGTACGGGTGGGATTAAGGCACGTTTTCCATGAAACGATCTTAACGGTGGACCTTTTACTATAAATACCCCATGCCCCCATGCTTCATAATCACTAGAATTCTGATTTGAGGATCTCTAAGTTGAAACCATTGTTTCATACCTGAGATTCTTGAATCGGGATTAGCATTCGGGGACCCTGGGTAAGTATTCTTTCGTTCTTTTATTGCTTTTCGAGTCTGAAAGTCAAACTTTGTTTGACTTTCTGCATTGACCAGTTTATGGTCAATGCAACGTGAGTGTAATCACGTTGGCTATAGTCCCTTGGGACTATGCCTACTGATTACCACGTTGTCTAGGGTCGTAAGGGTAAGCGACTTGATCAGTCGCTTATGCTTTCGAACCCGACCCATTTGGTCGATCATTAGGATCCGACCAAATACATTAGGTGACCATAGTATATAGGGAATAACCTTCCGAGGTTATACCCTATGGTCACATCGTTTAAGTAGTTGTATGATAGGTAGTTTATATGCCTTAGGTAAATTACCAGAATACCCTTTTCATGTATAATTGGTAATTAAGCATATGTAACCTAAACTTTTGTCACATAACTGATAATGTAACACGTTTAGGCATATAACACTTGTCATAGGACTAGTTAGGCGGTCCGAACGCGTTTCACGCGAACGACGCGTTAAAGTAGCATAAGCTACCTAAACGGGTCGTAATGGGTCGATAAGACTTAGGTTAAGTTTCATTTAGTATGTAGGCTTTGTTAAACCATATCACATGAGTTCCTACACTCATTTGGTTTACAAACCCTCATGCTACCCGATCTTCCGATTTAGGTCTGGTTTATTAACATAGTTACCTATATTAGGTGCCGTTTGATATCCGTGATCTCTAGCTTTGTTTGGTTGTTACTCAAGGACTACTAAGCAATCTCAAGTGAGTACATAGACCCCTCTTTTACTGTTTTCCAAACTGTTTTGGGGTGAAACACATGTGCCTACTTGTTACTTTCAAGCTTTCATGTTTTCACATCATATACTTGTTATGTTCATTAGTACATTATAGTACATGATTTCATTTACATTTCATACTAGGTGTGCCATTGTGTGCATTACTTAGTACATTGTTTTACATTACATCACATGCTACGTATGTCTATTGTTGCATACTTAGTACAGGTCGCATGCTACGTATGTCTGTTGTTGCATACTTAGTACAGTTCACATGCTATGTATGTTCAATCGTGCATTGTTCTTCATACTTAGTACATTTGTTATTCATCACATACTTACATTTTGGACGCATATTACATGATTTACATTGATCATGCATTTACTACACAAAACATAACTTTGATTTAAACCAAGTTTTACTTCGATACTATGTTCTTGTGCATATGGTTTAGTTGATGCATTTCACTAGCCATACATATCATTTTGGTTACACATTACATGATTTACATCTTGACATAAACATTTTGACATATTATTCAATACATTTGGCAATTGGTTTAAACATAGACATCTTACATTGTTTGGTTTGGTTTGGTTTGATTAAGTGATTAAGTAACGATGCGTGTGTAATATGATACAAGCATGGTGGATACGCCGCTGGTACTTCCTATATATAAATGTTTGTATGGTGTTACATATCGTAGCGTTATTTGAATCATTTCAGTTTGATACATATAACATTTTATACAAATAACATACTTTTCACAATACATTGTTTTACAAACAACTTATCTTATACAAACTCAGTTTACAATGGTTATTCATTTAACCATACATTATTCTCTTATTTATACATATCATCTGATCTTATCGATTTTCAAATGATTTACAAAACAAAGCAAATAACAAGGTTCATGACTAAACATTTTCTCAAACATAAGTCATGAAACCTATTTTCACAAAACCTATGTATCTCACCGGCATTTTTATGCTGACGTACCTATTTTCACATGTGTTTTTCAGGAGCTGTTGCATAAGATGATCAAGATACACATAGGCAGACTTGGGCTTTAGTGACAATAAAAGATGCAAGACTAGTTAATTATGTTGTATTTCTTTGTTTGTTAAGACATTGTAACACTTTTAATTAATAAAACGAAACTTCAATTGCCATGGATTTGAAACAATTAATTCTGTTACAACACTCCCCGACATTTCCGCCACGTTTTGTATGTTCTACGTGGTCGGGGTGTGACAGAAAAGATGGTATCAGAGCCAATGGTTATAGGGAATTAGGTTATTAGTAATGCTTTGACCTAGTCTATAACCTTCTTAGGACCCTAACGCGAGTTTACTTGCGTTTAGACATAAAACAATACCGTCACCTATCCTTAGGCGACGACCACAACAAGAACATAAATTTCAAAACCGCTTTGAAAACTAATCATCTGTTCTAGGATGATTGATTACTAGGTTTTGAACCCTCTGTTATATGGTTTTGAACCCCTTTGAATTTTCAAAAATCTCGTCAAGGTTTTGGGTTTCTAATAATGTGAACACGTGCAAACTGGAAGGGTGAATGCCTGTATTCTGGGTTTTCTGTCTAGGCAAGCACTTCGTATACATCTCATCAGACGCGAGACCAGTTGTGCTTACCTGGGAATTCTTGGGATGAGTGTTCACTTATAGGCGAGCATGTCTTCGCAATACATTATATTGACCCGCTTACTTTGATTAGTCAATGTCTCATTTGTTTGCCTTTGGTAACAAACAAATGGTCACAATCTACATGCCTTGTCATTTCCTTTTGACTATCTTTCGCTTGTTTCCTCCCATGTCTTCCATTTTCTACATGGTGCCTCTACGTTGCAACAACAATGTCCGAACTAGGTGCTGCAATTGTCCATCAATTAGGCGTCGTACTACCAGAAGGCCGTTGATTTAGCTATCACCGTGACTCGTCTCAGGGATGAAGCTGTATAAGGGAACTGCTCCTTGGAGAAATCAATGCAACCGTCATCATCCAAATCAAATACCCTGTTACAAATGTACCCACGGTGGACGATGGAGACATTTGGTTAACATGTGCCGCTTTGCAATCTAAAGCAAAGCTGTTACAAATCCTGCTGCTGCTCAACCTTCAAACTCTGCTTTATGTGTCGCTTGGCATATCTAGCGCCTCAACCTCATGAACTTTCTATCTCAAGGATCGACTTAAGCACACCTCGTGCAAGGTATCGAAAAACCTTTCGTTACACAAGATTCCAAATTTCAAAATAGGATCTTTCTATCCTCATAATTAAGATCCTTATGGATGATTATCAATCAAATCGGAGTCCTAAATTGAATTATTCGTATGCCTTAATACGTATATTACGATTCAATAAGGATAAATTCGAATTCCTACTAAGATCTTTCTATTTCCATAGTTAGATTCTTATAATTAAAGTGCCAAATGAAATCCACAGATTGGATTTCCTGGTGTACTTTAAATATCCGTGTCCAAAGATAACAAATTAATGGTCAAGTTAAACAACTATGTGATTATGTGCTTATGTGTTTCCTTTTATGTTGTGTGATCCAAGTTTTGTCATCCAAATCCTCGTAGAATCTTGCATATCTTCGTATAAGGGATTCATAGTAGGATATCCAAAGGTACTACCTTAAATCCTTAATGGACTTCTACGTTGTAGTTAAGTCCCTTGGATTATAAAGTACTATTCCAAAAGTTAAATACATCCTATGTCGGTGTAGTAGGTATTTGAGTTAAATAGATCCTACGTCGATCTAAAGTTAAATACATCCTACGTCGGTGTAGTAGGTAGTTGAGTTAAATAGATCCTACGTCGATCTAAAGTTAAATACATCCTACGTCGGTGTAGTAGGTAGTTGAGTTAAATAGATCCTACGTCGATCTAAAGTTAAATACATCCTACGTCGGTGTAGTAGGTAGTTGAGTTAAATAGATCCTACGTGGATCTAAAGTTAAATACATCCTACGTCGGTGTAGTAGGTAGTTGAGTTAAATAGATCCTACGTCGATCTAAAGTTAAATTCATCCTACGTCGGTGTAGTAGGTAGTTGAGTTAAATAGATCCTACGTCGATCTAAAGTTAAATACATCCTACGTCGGTGTAGTAGGTAGTTGAGTTAAATAGATCCTACGTCGATCTAAAGTTAAATACATCCTACGTCGGTGTAGTAGGTAGTTGAGTTAAAGAGATCCTACGTCGATCTAAAGTTAAATACATCCTACGTCGGTGTAGTTAAATGTTTCTCTTAGGTAGTTGAGTTAAAGAGATCCTACGTCGATCTAAAGTTAAATACATCCTACGTCGGTGTAGTTAAATATTTCTCTTGGGTAGTTTAGCTGAAGAGATTTTTCGTTTATCTAATCCTTTGGTGACCTAGTTAAAGAGACTCTATTACAGTCAAGTTAAATCACCACAGGATTATTCATTTGATTTTTTTCCCCATACGCATTATGAAATGAACTGTGCGGACTGTGCAAGGAACTACGTAATTATGGAGGCCTACATAATTATGGAATTCAGTGCACAGAAACCACAGGAAGTTTTGTCATGTGTTAAGACCAACAGTGGCAAGAATAATGATAAGGGAGAAGTCTTGGACTTCGACCAATGTCATTTATTCTCACACTCCCCAATTCTGATCTCAATCACACACACAGTTTCCTATGATAAGTCTTCATAAGAAACGTTCTTCTGTCCGTAGTTCAAAACTCCATGTTTTGTTACTACAAGGACTTCACTTTGAGGGTTGACATCTTTGCTAAGAATCCTAACATGGTCCAGAGTTTTACTTAACGGCTCAATGGATTTGTCTGAAGGCAAAACCGTCACAGCTGTCTCCACAAGTTTCCTCTAAAACTAAATTTCGGGACGAAATTTCCTAAAGTAGGGGAGACTGTAACACCTGTGTCATTTCAACCATCAAACAAATTCCAAACCAATGAAATATTGTATTTCATACTTTGGACTTGTATAAATATGTGTATCTTTTGCACATATCAAGTCTTGTTCGATTTCAAGCTCTAAATCGCTTTCTGGAAGGTTATACGCGCACTGATGCGTAAATATAACCAGTTTAATGCAACGAACACTCCGGAATAGTGAAATAGGCTTAACATACCTTAAATAACCTTTACATAACTTAGATATAAGTTTTGGAAGGTTTGGTGTGGTGAAATCAAAGTTTAATCGCTTACAGGGACTAAAGTTGACAAACTGCGAAAGTATGCCAATTTGAACTGTAACAGACATTCCGGAGCATGACCATAAGTTAAACATACCATAAATACCCTTCACATAGCTTAGAAATAGGCTTTGAGGTGTTCGGTATGCTAAAATAAACTTTTGTGTCATTCAGGGACTAAAAGTGTCAAAAAGTGCACAAGTTTGCACTTTCGCGCATAACTTACGTTCTGAATACATCTGGACATCCAAAAATTTATGTAAGCATGACTATATTATGCTTTAGTGTTTGGATTGCCAAAAATCCATTCGTCGCGTCATTTGGATCGTTTTTCGCGCTTATGCGCATTCCGTCGTAATTAAGCGAACATCGCGTTCGTACGACCAAACGAACCAACACCCGGCATATTTTTGAGCATGTTTCATGTCCACAATGTTTAGGCAACATTTTAGGGCCTTAAAGTTGGCTTTACGGGCCTTAGAAGTGTCGGAAATGGCCTTAAACACGTGCAGGGACTGAAACTGTCATTTCTGAAACTTTGTTCTGATCTGTGACTGCTAGGCGGCCCGCCTCAGTTTCCTTATATCCTTAGGCGGCCCGCGAGGCACCTTCTGACCAGATGCAATGTTTTTAACAGCAGGTTGCAGCTGTTTTAACCACCACCACACAATCCCAATAGTCTAGTCAGCTGATAAGGATGGAATTTTAGTCACCATAAGGTCCCGACACTTGTACGGGTGGGATTAAGGCACGTTTTCCATGAAACGATCTTAACGGTGGACCTTTTACTATAAATACCCCATGCCCCCATGCTTCATAATCACTAGAATTCTGATTTGAGGATCTCTAAGTTGAAACCATTGTTTCATACCTGAGATTCTTGAATCGGGATTAGCATTCGGGGACCCTGGGTAAGTATTCTTTCGTTCTTTTATTGCTTTTCGAGTCTGAAAGTCAAACTTTGTTTGACTTTCTGCATTGACCAGTTTATGGTCAATGCAACGTGAGTGTAATCACGTTGGCTATAGTCCCTTGGGACTATGCCTACTGATTACCACGTTGTCTAGGGTCGTAAGGGTAAGCGACTTGATCAGTCGCTTATGCTTTCGAACCCGACCCATTTGGTCGATCATTAGGATCCGACCAAATACATTAGGTGACCATAGTATATAGGGAATAACCTTCCGAGGTTATACCCTATGGTCACATCGTTTAAGTAGTTGTATGATAGGTAGTTTATATGCCTTAGGTAAATTACCAGAATACCCTTTTCATGTATAATTGGTAATTAAGCATATGTAACCTAAACTTTTGTCACATAACTGATAATGTAACATGTTTAGGCATATAACACTTGTCATATGACTAGTTAGGCGGTCCGAACGCGTTTCACGCGAACGACGCGTTAAAGTAGCATAAGCTACCTAAACGGGTCGTAATGGGTCGATAAGACTTAGGTTAAGTTTCATTTAGTATGTAGGCTTTGTTAAACCATATCACATGAGTTCCTACACTCATTTGGTTTACAAACCCTCATGCTACCCGATCTTCCGATTTAGGTCCGGTTTATTAACATAGTTACCTATATTAGGTGCCGTTTGATATCCGTGATCTCTAGCTTTGTTTGGTTGTTACTCAAGGACTACTAAGCAATCTCAAGTGAGTACATAGACCCCTCTTTTACTGTTTTCCAAACTGTTTTGGGGTGAAACACATGTGCCTACTTGTTACTTTCAAGCTTTCCTGTTTTCACATCATATACTTGTTATGTTCATTAGTACATTATAGTACATGATTTCATTTACATTTCATACTAGGTGTGCCATTGTGTGCATTACTTAGTACATTGTTTTACATTACATCACATGCTACGTATGTCTATTGTTGCATACTTAGTACAGGTCGCATGCTACGTATGTCTGTTGTTGCATACTTAGTACAGTTCACATGCTATGTATGTTCGATCGTGCATTGTTCTTCATACTTAGTACATTTGTTATTCATCACATACTTACATTTTGGACGCATATTACATGATTTACATTGATCATGCATTTACTACACAAAACATAACTTTGATTTAAACCAAGTTTTACTTCGATACTATGTTCTTGTGCATATGGTTTAGTTGATGCATTTCACTAGCCATACATATCATTTTGGTTACACATTACATGATTTACATCTTGACATAAACATTTTGACATATTATTCAATACATTTGGCAATTGGTTTAAACATAGACATCTTACATTGTTTGGTTTGGTTTGGTTTGATTAAGTGATTAAGTAACGATGCGTGTGTAATATGATACAAGCATGGTGGATACGCCGCTGGTACTTCCTATGTATAAATGTTTGTATGGTGTTACATATCGTAGCGTTATTTGAATCATTTCAGTTTGATACATATAACATTTTATACAAATAACATACTTTTCACAATACATTGTTTTACAAACAACTTATCTTATACAAACTCAGTTTACAATGGTTATTCATTTATCCATACATTATTCTCTTATTTATACATATCATCTGATCTTATCGATTTTCAAATGATTTACAAAACAAAGCAAATAACAAGGTTCATGACTAAACATTTTCTCAAACATAAGTCATGAAACCTATTTTCACAAAACCTATGTATCTCACCGGCATTTTTATGCTGACGTACCTATTTTCACATGTGTTTTTCAGGAGCTGTTGCATAAGATGATCAAGATACACATAGGCAGACTTGGGCTTTAGTGACAATAAAAGATGCAAGACTAGTTAATTATGTTGTATTTCTTTGTTTGTTAAGACATTGTAACACTTTTAATTAATAAAACGAAACTTCAATTGCCATGGATTTGAAACAATTAATTCTGTTACAACACTCCCCGACATTTCCGCCACGTTTTGTATGTTCTACGTGGTCGGGGTGTGACATCCACATTATCATACGATCTTTATCTTTACCATCAAGATGCAGTTAATTGTTTGAAATGCTAAATCTATTGACATGTCTTTAATCATGGAGCCGCATCTTTCATCAAATCTTATACATGTCAAGACATAATCAAGTTAGTTCTTATTATATGCCATTTTGAAATAAACACATCAAATAGTCATGAAGTATTTAAATACTCCCCCTGAAATTTTATATTTATACAACCATTTTTAGAAAAAATGAAAAACTATAAAACATATATTTAGAAAATAATTTCTTCAACACCAGACATACAAAAATATATATTAACCAGAAAATTAGTGTGTCACATTGGTGTTAATTGTGCAACCAGGTTAGATACCATAACCAAGCCTATGAGATTTTCTCCTTAGATCTTTTCCTAGAACAACCATTATTAATAATTAGTGTTACTAACAATCATTTTAAGAAGTTCCTACACTCATAAGTAGATCATATCAATTAGAGAGAGAGAGAGAGAGAGAGTGGAACCCATGTCATGTTACTTCTAGGTTGTCCCTCAGCATCAAAATAAGTAACATCCTGGAATACCAAACTTTTGTCTGATTAATTTATGTTTCAACATTTGGTTTAATTCGCCAAACTTGTGTTGTTTTAGAAATTTTTATTTTAAAAGACTTAGGTTTTGAAATTTTTTTTACTTTAGAGGAATATGATAGTGTAACATACAACTGGTTGTTGTTTAACGGTCTTAGATTTGGAACACCAATATTAGAACAGTTTGGAGATTTTTTCTTTATCATGATCATTAAGTTATGTGAAACGGATTTCACATACGGAGATCTAGATGAGCAATGCTTCTTTTGATCATTTACATAGTTGTTCTTTGTAGACATTGATTCAGATAAACATTTTTTGTTGACTTCACCATCTGAATCATGTCCTTTTGCATTGGATGAACTAGTTTCCTCAACCTTCTTGCAATGTTTGATCACATGACCCTCTTGTGCACACTTAAAACAAGCCCTGTAAAGTTTTTGATGCTTTGTTGCCCCGTGTGATGCAACTAGGTATGGAGTCTGCTTTGATCTTGACTCAACTTATTAATATAATAAGTAATGTATTTGTGAATCCAAACATTATACATGATACCCAATTGGTTACACACTTCAATATGGATGTTGAGTAATTGACTATCCAATAGGTATGATAACCGATATAAAAAACACCTTTACTATTAGGTATGATATTTAGATTACCAATATCCCTCCCACACAAATCACATTTACAACCCCCTAATTATGTGATTCTATGAACTTGAGGATGTTACAGGCGGCTGAACCTATTTTAGGGCTCAATTGGTATGCATTTTTGGAATATTTTCTTAAGAAAGAAAGTCAATTTTAAGAAAACGTTTAAAGTCAATTAATTTTTAAGGTATTTCAAATTTTATGTGTTCTATAAATTTGGTATTCTTCAAGCCAGTTATTCTTTTATTGCATTGTAAGTTAGCATCGGATCATACATCCTTTGGAAGTTTATCATGTCTTGTAAGTTCAAATTTTGTTATCAAACTATATGGTATTCCGACATAGTTGATTTGTCTTGCCAATCCAAGCTTTAATTGGGTACTCCTTCTAGGTGATTTTTAACCATATCAGCATTGTAAACGCGTATAATTACGTTAGTTATCGCTCGATGCAAGGATATATGCTTAAAATTTTATATAATATAATAATATACAAGTACCAACTTTTGTTAATAGTGATTTACAATTTTACAAGCGTAAAGTACAACTATGCTTCTAATTATATGATGAGAGTAGTAAGAAATTTTGTCCTCTACTTAATAATTTCATTTACACCCTCTTAATATTAATAAGTTTATTATACGACCCCTCAATTTTAATAAAAATATATTTTCGTCTTTTAACAAATTTATACTACAGCCTCTAAACTTTAATCAAATTTGAAAGTTCCGGATCAGGCGGGTTAAGACAGAAGTTTGGATAGGATAGAACTAATTCTGTAGAAATCTTACTAGATTAGTAATAAGTCGAATGATTCCATTCATACCGAAAGAGTTTACATAGTTACAAGCTAGCATTTCCCCTCTGGGATCTCCAAAAACTTAACAACTAATGAACACACAACACTATGTATATACATGAGGTTGGGACGGACTAGCACTTCCGTGCGGATGAGCTTGTATACGCGGATGCAGTTACATCCGCACGGATGAGTTACATCCGTACGCATGTGTTACATCTGTACGAACCTCTCTCGTCCTTTCCAAAGTCATGTGTTCGTATCTCATCTATACAATATTCAACAGGCGCTCTATCTAGTCTATTTGCACAGTGACGGACATACATAATATGCACTAACAAAGTTATCGATACCCTATGCACTATAAGCTACAAAGGTTATCAGCGACATCCAGGTACCATTTATACAAAGTTACGTATGTCACATTATCTCTTTTGTTGCTATACCGAATGTCGGTACATACAATTACCAACATTTGTTAATAGTGATTTACATATTACAAGCATAAAGTACAATTATGTCTCTAATTATATAATGATAGTAGTAATAAATTTTGTCTTTTACGTTATAATTTCATTTACACCCTCTTAATATTAATAAGTTTATTAACGACCTCACAATTTTAATAAAAATATATTTTTGTCTTTTAACATATTTATACTACAACCTCTAAATATCTTCTGCACTTTAAACTACAAAGGTTATCAGCGACATCTAGGTTTCCATTTTTTCTTATACAAAGTTATGTATGTTGCGTTATATCTTTTGGTTTCTATATTGGGTGTCGATATTGTATTGATACTATGGTAAAACGAACCAATACAAAGAAACTATTGCTGCAACGCATGAGGTTAGATTACTAGTTTACATAAATAAAATAAGTTAGCATGTGTTCTTCATTAATATTATAGAACAAAAGTGAAATGAGTTTAAGTGTCATAAATGGGGCACATCTATCATAGAAAAACACCAGACGCAAATTGTTAATCAACGTGTGATCATTTTCACACAATTGTATCTTACAAGTTTAAAGTTTTTGGTACAAATGCGGTCCTCCTAAAAAATTTTACAAATCCTTAAATGCATATGTTGAATGCTTGTAATGCAAATGGTCCAACTTTCACGTGTACACATTATAGTAGGTAGAAAAAAATAAAAATTGATTTTCTAATAAAATAATTCTCTTATATAGTATTTTATGTGTAAATAGCATTAAAAATCTAAAATTTTACAATAAGTAAAAACAGACGTGCCATTGTTATTTATGTATTTTTTTCAAATTAATTTATGTATAACTACCATGTGAACAAGACTATGAAACCCAAAAAGTTATACTAACTATTATGTTTTATTTGAAATTATTGTTTGGGATTTGTTTTTTTTTTTTATGTTTTTTCTTCAGATTAAATTATTTAATATTACATTGTCAACAAAACTGCGAAACTCAAAATGTCACACCCTAACTTTTGCGGAAGCATGATTATGGTGTGACCTTCTTAATACCATTGCATTCAATCATAACAACAACTATATGATAAAACCATAGATTTGTCATCCATTAAATGAGTATGAAACATAACAACATTGTTTAAAACGTAGACTTCAAATTCAAGTTTTACAAACCGTACAGATTGTTTATGAGTTCACTAAGGACTCGTCAAAAGATATTAGATGCAACTAAGGTTTGGAAGACGTGTCTCGTCCAGGAATAAGACACACTGAACAAACCCAAAGACCATGGATTGCATCTTTATTCCTATCGCAGCATAAAACTTCCAACGCCCGCCATATCCACCTACTAATTCCCTGAAATACATGTAGTTTGAAAACATCAACAAAAGTTGAGCGAGTTCATGTGTTTATTTGTGTGTATGTATAAACCTTTGAAATCGTTGTAAGTATGTATGTAAGTTTATAAGTCCCGGTATGAAAGAAACAAGGAAACAGATCAATTAATGTGTAGCTAATACACTAATATACGTGACATGGTGCAGGAAGACTCAAACCTAGCAGACTTTGTACCGGGCTTCCGGCTCTAAGACATAGTCACCACATGGCCCATTCAGCGGACTCGTGGATGGGGCTCGCTACACCCAAATAGATCTATCACTCCTGTCCCTCGGTCCTACTATGAGGATTAATGGCCTTAAGTCTCCGCCTTTCCATTCACATGATCTATGGTACTTTCCTAGGCTAACCATACCAATTGTATTTGTCTGTAAGCATTTGTAATCATTTGAAACATGTACTTCATCCCCGAAGTTAATAAACAAAACAGTTTAAAGAAAAGGGGGGACATGAACTCACAGTTTTGCGTCTTCGATACTCGTAACTCAAATCATGTCAGCAAACACGACTACCTACAATGTACTAGGGTCTATTTGACGAACGGGTCGTGCCTTGCCATAGTATTTATGTTTTTGAGTTGCGTTTCTTTTAATATTATCCCAAGTTATAATTTCGTGTTAAAATAATGATTATTTTAACTTTAACTTATATTTAATTTTGGAATAATTGTTTAAACAGTATTTTTGTGTAATAATACTTCTCAAGTATTTATTTTCGTATTTCCTTCCCAAGGATGGGGGTATCTCATTCATGTATATTCGCATTCTTGTATTTGTAGTTCCGAAATAATATATTTTCAAGTCTAACTTAAAAAATATATATATAAACTTATTTTGTCCAAAAATAGTGTATTTCAAGAAAATATATATTTTTCTCAAAAATTATATATCTTCTAAATATACTAAGAAAATATATTTTTACTTCCAAAAATAATATATTTTCTCCTTGTCGAAAATATGGTATACTTTGTAATAATAATAAAAATCATATTTTCATTTCTTTCGTATCCAAAATATTATTTACCAAAAGTATGCTCATAAAGTATTTTCCGGAATATTTGTAAGTTACATTCTATCGTTTGGTTCCACAATATTATGTGTGTAACTCATATATTTATTCCTTGGGATTTTTGTTATTATTTTGGATTGAAATTTCTTGGTATATATTAAGTTATATTACTTTAAATCCTAAGATAATATAACTAATACACAAGGTATACAAATAATCACACACAATGTGTCTTCTAAATATATACCTTTCAAATACATATTTAGTTATTTTTATTTACAAAAACCAACCTCCAATACTTGTATTTTTGTAACAAAATCTATGGCAAAGTTTATATTGGAAACCATAGTTAAAACACACTTGTAAATATTTGTTTAGAAAATACTTTTCTAAGTGTTTATATTTTTGGAAAATTTTGCCATAGTTTCCCCTAAAAATGGAGGTGTCCATGCTATCAAAGCATATCATTTTCTTTTTAGAATCATCACAAACAATCAACAATCAATCTACACTTACCGAGTGCCAAAACAATGCTATCTACAAAATAATCATGAACTTGAACTTTCATAAAAACTTGTAGTAACTTGGTAGTGTGTTTAGTAGGTTTAGTTACTCTTTAAAGTGTGTTTACTTCCTTAAAAATCTCATTCTTGGAAGATTTAGGTGTTTACAACTCATTAGATGATTTTTCCAAAAATCATTCTCTTGAATTTTTCTTGTAAACAATGTATTCTTATACTTGTTTCACCACTAGAAACATGGTTAGTTTCTTTAAAAACAATGTTTCTGTAAATCTTGTGATTTAAATTAGTTTCTTGAGAAAACTACTTTTGAAATCATCCAAGCTTATGACTAGTAACATATTACATACTTCATCATTTACAAAATCATTTTCATTTTTCAAGTTCATGAAAACATAAAGCATGATGATCTTGGTCTTTCACAAAATCACCACCTTAACTTACTAGATCATGTGTTTAATCACAATCTAGTAGGTTTCATATGACGTCTAACATCACTAACACAAATAATCAATCATCAAGAAGCAAATCAACACAAATCAACATGTATTCATGTGTTAATAAGCTTATGTTAAAGTTTCATGATTATGTTCTTTAGTGTTCATCAAGATTAACAATGTTCATCATCTTTTAACCATCATAATATGAAGTAAAAAGAGATCATAAAGGTCTTACTACTAGCTCTAAGGCTAGGGATGAACACAAGGGGTTGAAGATGATAAATGTGTTGGATAAAAGCAAATGGGAGATGTCCTTCAAGATCCAAGACCACCAAGCTTGCTTGTAAACCTTCTTGCACCTTTGTGAGTATATGGATTGTATGGAAGATTGGATGAAAGTGGTGGTGGTGGTTTGCTTGTTTGCGGCCGAGATGGGCAAGGGGGAGAGGAGAAAGATGGTGGTGTGAAGTGTGTGAGAGATGTGAGCTCATGTTCTAACTTATAACCATCTTTAGGCTTTTAACCATTGGATAACATGTCCCTCAAGTACTAAACATGATCTTTAATCAAATCTTCAAAAATCTTAGCAGATCAAATAAGATCATGGGGTGGGGGCCACATTGTGACTGTCCCAAAAGAGAGGGGGGGGGGGTATTACTTGTGTTTCAATGGCAAGTTAGGAGATCTAGTTAGGATTTAAGTGTATTAGTTAGTGTTTAAGCATATCATGTGTTATATAGTGTGTTAGGGTGTTCGGGGATCATAACTAGCTCAGAAATATTAAAACAATGCTTCTAGTATAATTTTGGTGTTTCGGGTATTGTCCGGTTGTTCGGTTAGATACCGGTTCGTTAAAGTGTCAAACTATTCCGTTTAGTGATCTTTATGTACCCTTTTGTGATACTTTTAATTCCCGAAACTTAGGAAAGCATTCAGGACCATTTAGTCATATTTTTGCATGTTATCAACTTGTTAAAATGCTAATTTTCGCTGAAATATGCTGAATTCAGCACTTTGGGTGAGTTTTAGGTACTTTCCGGCACTTAAACTATCACCTAGTGAAACAGTTCTATGGTCCTTACTTCCCTACACACCATACTAGTGTAGTACTTAGTCTCTGGCCCATACTGGGTCTCAAAACACTGTCTGTCTATGTACTGAACCTTGTCAGCATTTTTCTGAGTTATCCACTAATTGTGCTAGCTGTGCTTTGTGCATTGTTTATGTCAATAAAGTTTGTATGTAAAAATGATGTGACACTATGAAATGTGATGCACATGTAAGTATGTTGCAGTAATCAGAAAGCAATTAATTGTAATTCAGCACAGTCATTAAGCACTAATCAAGATTAATTAATTGTACGGATACCTGGATTTTTGACAGTTGTCACATTCTCCCCCTGTTAAGAAAATTTCATCCTCGAAATTTATGCTACCTTAACTCCTTAGGGTCACATTACGGGTGTACGTATATGGATAATATCGAGGTAGATAACCACAAAACCGAATCAAATCTTATTCACAGTAGGTGATTCCAGGGATATATCGCAACACAAGAACCCGATGATTGAAAGGTATGTGTTCTAGCATTTGATGTCAGAGGGCACGAGATGTATAGCTGCATAATCTAGCGTAACTTAGTTAACGGAGGTGTGACAAAGGAGTTTTGACCCATGGATCCTCAAACAATCGGTCACAATATGCAAATGAGTTTTCACGAACCATAGCATCCGCTATATGAACTCAAAATCAACAACTTGAATATGAAAATGATCCGTCAACTTTGGAATAAATAAATGGTAAGGATTAGTGTGTTGACATTCTTGAATTTCGAAAATACACCGAATGAAATACAAGCGAATCTGGTGTATCATTGTCTTGATTAGTAGTTGCATCAGGAATGTTTAAATGACAAGTCAAACAAAAGTATATGTAGTTTTGTGTGAAACGATTGTCCATGATTAGCACAAGCTAAAAATTTGTAATGACACCACTAGGTGTCGTGATTGACATATTTCAATAATAGCGGTGACCGAACAAGTTCACCGTGCTTGAAATCAAAGGAAAGTGTACTAAAATAACTCTGAAAATTTGATTTGAACAGCGTCATGGGGTTGTCAATCGAATATGGAACATTAAGGAACTGCTGTTTCTAGTTGAATATGGAAAGCAATAAACACTGCAAAGTGTTTAATTTATGACGAAAGAATCGTTAGGAGGTAGATTGTGATATGAAATGAATCTAGGCACCATTGTCTTAGCATACAGCTGTGTTGAGACCACTTTAATTGTGATAAACAAAACGGATTTAGAACAAATAAATAGACAATTAAATTCGTGTATGAGGTGCGTAACCAAATTAGCGTAAACTTCAATTTTGTGAAAGCATCACCACGAGGTATCGAAACCAACAAGCGATTTGGTGGAGTCGTAAACCAATCAAGTCTACTACGACTCAAAACAAAAGAACCTTTGCAAAAATGTTTGAATATGATGCTCTCAATACATCATATGGCGTCTTAAATTGAATATGCGAAATGGATAAGTTCAAGCAATTGAACTTGGTTTCAGCGTAACCCGACAATAAACGTATGTACCAACAAGGGAAATCTCAGCATGGTTACAAAAATAAACCATGAATGTAACTTGAAAGAAAAGAAGTTTCAAGAAAGTGTGTTGACTTGATAGCAAAAGAGCCAGCAATTTCAATAATGTACGTTATTCGAATCATAAACCAGTAATTAGTTTTAGCAAAATAACATTTGAGCCTTGACGAAGCGCTTATTCGAAACGAAACCGTATGCATAACCAATGGTTCATGCTAATATATGAATTTCCAAGAAATGAAATGATGAGTATTTGCTAAAGTGAAGAAATAACTAAGTATTGAAGCAAATGTGTGTTCGCTCTCAGCGAAGAAAATTAACGCGATGCAACTACCATTAAGGGGAGTAGAGATGCAAACATCTACTTGCTAGAAGAAAAAGTGAAGATTTTAACAAAAGAAATTTGAGTACTTTCTGTTTGGTTAACTGAAATAGCATGTATGACAGGATGATGGGGTTTGCTTGAATTAACAGGTGTGGCTCCCAAGTGACAACCTTTACGAGTTTTGATCTAGGTTCTCAAAGGATTAAGCACATGTTTTCTAGGTTCTCAAAGTCTCGTATTCTGTGTAAAACTGTTTTGCGCATTGCGCTGGAAACACAATTTTTGTGTAGGTTTAAAACAAGTTATTGTCCCACAATTTCTCAGGTATACTTTCTTCCTGAATTTGCAGCTAACGACACTCGTTCATTGATCAGTCGTGAAATTAGTAGTTGGATCCTCACAGTTAGTTAAATAAATAATTCATTAACCCTCAGCGAGAGTTACCGACTCTTATTGGTTAGTTCGTTCGGTTCCTGGTAGTTGATGCTCATTTGAAAATCATCGTCCTTCTTCTTGACGAGCAGAATTGGGGTTGCCCAAACCGGAAAACTTGGTCTGTTAACTTCCTTCTCTATCAACTACTGAGGTTACACTGACAATCCTTGCATCTCTGAAAGTGTAAGTCGCTAAGGTGCATTGACTGCAGGCGCGGCGCCTGGAATCAAATCAATGAGAAATTCGTCTTGTTGTTGAAGGGATAATTCTGGCAAGTCTTCGGGGAAGACTTCAGGATATTCCCTTATCGCAGGGATATCTTTGAGTTTTGGTTCTTCGGCTCCCTTGTCCACGACATGAGCCAAGAAAAACAACACATCCTTTACGCAACAGCTTTCGTGCCTTCGAGCAATTAGTAATTTGTAGAGGCGTATCCTACTTCATGAGTCACGATCGTTTCTTCATTCGCCATCAGGATGCGGATATCACTCTCTACTCAATCGCTCGACAACCAATCCATCAGATTACCTCGTCGAAGCTTCCCAACTCAACTGGTAGTAGATCAAGCGTAAACTCACACTCTCCGGGTTTTATCTTGCCATTTCCAATTACTTCGTTGACTTCCACTAGCTTCCCATTAGCTAGTTCTATCGAGTACGAGTTATCTAACTTACTTGCTACTAGCAAAGTATACCCTCAAACTCTAGAGATGCGAAGCTAAAATTTGTATTAATATCAAGTAGCACAGATGCATGGTGTTGACTAATATGGAACGTATGGATAACCTTGTTTGGATTCTGGCGTGCTTCCCTAGCTTCGCTATTGAGCTTTCATCCTTGTGCCTGATTCTTCTTAGGGCAGTATTTTCTGAAATGCTTTTTGCTCCCACAGTTAATACAACCTTGAGCATGTTTTTGTTTGTCACTCGTCCTGCCTTGGTAGTTGTCGTTGTCGTTGTTTCCTCTGTGATTCTCGCTACCATCTTGGCCTCCATTTCTAGGTTCAGTACCTTGCCTACAAGTCTCCTTGGGATGCCCCCTCCTGCCACAGTTATCACATTTTCCATATTTACATCGTCCGACATGATAACGTAGACAATTGTCGCACTTAGGTAGGATACCTATGTAATCTTTTCCCTTTTTGGCCTTCTTCTTGTTACTCGCCCGAGTAACCTTCTTGCAATTTGTGAACTTTCTCTTGTTGTCTCCAGATGGCTCTACAGGTGTCTCCTTTTTCTCTTCCGTGGTGGAAAATTTTCCTAGTCTAACCGCTTCTTCACCGAGCGCCACACTTAAGTCGATAGCATCGGTGATCGTTGGAGGTTTAGATGTTGTCACCAGGTTTAGAATCTGAGGTGCCAATCCCCCGATGAAGCGTTCGATCTTCCTAGATTCTGGTTCCACCAAACGCGAAGCAACTTGTCATAAATCGTCAAATCTCTGCACATACTCAGTTATCTTTGGACGTTCCATTTTCAAGTTCCACAGTTCAGTCTCCAACTTCTGGACTTCTGCCCTAGAGCAATATCTTTTACGCATCAGTTCTTTCAGTTCGTCCCACTTCAAAGCATACGCAGCAGTCTTGCCTATCATCTGAACCTGAAGGTTCCACCATGAGAGAGCCCCATCTAGAAATAGTCCAGCTATGTACGTGGCCTGATGTTCGGGGGCGCATTTACTTAATCGCAAAACATAATCCGTCTTCTCAACCCAATGCACAAAAGCTATGGCACCCCTAGTGTCGTCGAATTCTCGAGGTTTGTGGCTCAAGAACTGCTTGTAGGTGCAGCCGTTGGGTGGGTTGTTTTCTAGGGTACCTCCGCCGCGTTCGGAGCGAAGGGTCTCGTGCTGTGCAATGGCCTGTGAGATGCGCTCTTGTAGTTCTGCCGCTGTCGTCGACAGAGGGTTGTTGGTATCGACGTTCCCTTGTATTGACATCTTCTAAGAAGAAGATCGGTTAGGTCAGGTCTTATTTGTTCAGGGAGTTGTTTAGATGTCATATGCACACATAAATATTAGATTTTTATATCAACCTATCAAGCAATAGCATAATCATAGCATAACCAAGTAATTTGGGATTTATTGTTTAATGAGAGCATAGCAAGCAGGCACGTAGCATTATAATTATAGCACACACATGCATATCAACAATGTGCTTAACGATGACATACGGTAGCCAAATGCTTAAGTGCACTCCAACACTTCTGAACACCCAACACACGGTAGAACTAGCAAACGGTAAAAGTCTTGAAGCCACACACATAGTTAAGGGCTGTAACCTCGTCCTAGCTGGTTAGACCTTCTCCATTGATCTTATTCCTATCATTCTGGGTAGTTTCGACGTTGTTATTGGGATTGATTGGTTATCTCATCAGCAAGCGGAAATTCTTTGCAACGAGAAGATTGTCCGCATCCCTCATTCTGGTGAAGAACCCCTCGCAATTCGTGGCGACAATAGTAGTGCTGTTGTGGGCATCATCTCTTTCCTTAAGACCCAGAGGTGTTTGCGAAAACGCCACACTGCTATCCTAGCCCTCGTTTCTGATACATCCTCGGAAGAAAGGAAGATAGAAGACATACCTGTTGTACATGATTTTCCTGAGGTATTTCCTGAGGAATTACCTGGTCTTCCGCCTCATCGTCAAGTTGAATTTCAAATCGAGCTAGCTCCTGGAGCAGCGCCCATAGCTCGAGCACCTTATCGTCTAGCTCCATCAGAACTTGAAGAACTGTCCACGCAACTACAAGAACTCTTGGAAAAGGGTTTCATACGTCCTAGCTCTTTGCCTTGGGGAGCTCCAGTGTTATTCGTGAAAAAGAAAGATGGTACCTTCAGAATGTGTATTGACTACCGCGAACTCAACAAGGTGACCGTGAAGAATCGTTATCCTCTCCCACGCATTGATGACTTATTCGACCAGTTGCAAGGGTCGAGTTGTTACTCAAAGATTGACCTGAGGTCAGGCTACCATCAACTGAAAGTCCGAGACGAGGATATTTCTAAGACAACATTCAGGACACGGTATGGGCATTACGAGTTTCTGGTTATGCCTTTTGGATTAACGAATGCACCTGCGGTCTTCATGGATCTCATGAACCGAGTGTGAAAACCTTACCTGGATAAGTTTGTCATAGTTTTCATCGACGATATCCTGATCTATTCGAAGAGTCAGGAAGAACACGAGCAACACCTGAGGCTTATTTTGGAACTTCTTCGAACAGAGCAGTTGTATGCCAAATTTACGAAATGTGACTTCTGGATTCACGAAGTCCACTTTCTAGGCCACGTGGTAAACAAGGATGGGATTCATGTTGATCCATCCAAGGTTGACTCGATCAAGAACTGGCCTGCACCCCATACACCAACAGAAATCCGCCAATTCTTGGGTTTGGCAGGATATTACAGAAGGTTTATCAAGGATTTCTCAAAGATTGCGCAACCTCTCACTTCACTGACTCAGAAGGGTGTCACCTATCATTGGAGTGATGTACAGGAGTCCGCATTTCAGCACTTAAAAGATAGACTTTGTAGCGCGCCTATCCTCTCATTGCCAGAAGGCACAGATGATTTTGTGGTTTATTGCGACGCTTCCATTCATGGGCTTGGTTGCGTGTTAATGCAACGTGACAAGGTCATTGCCTATGCATCGCGCCAACTCAAAGTTCACGAAAAGGAACTACACTACGCACGAATTGGAATTAGGAGCAGTTGTTTTCGCACTTAAGATATGGAGACATTACCTATACGGTACCAAGTGCACCATTTACACCGATCATAGGAGTCTCGA
>JARYGA010045622.1:0-35633 GCA_030545235.1 Helianthus tuberosus | reverse complement strand
TCTTGTATTAGATCAGCGTTGTGTAAATGATATGCCTCAACCCTTTCTCTACATTCAGGAGTGCAAAAGACAGAAAGTATCTCTTCTCTGGTAATTTCTTGAGCCACTGGTTTGTGAAACACGAATGCCATAATTTCAGTGGATGGTTGATACTTTTGTTCTTCTCCTCAAAACACAAACCATACAAGAACCGGTGTACTTGCCAATTCAAACACTTTGCACACGAATGAACCCGCTTTCTGACCCGTGCCTCAAAAACCTGTCAAAACTTGTCACAGACCAAACAAACCTCCCTTTTATTTATTTATTTATTTTTATAACACAAACCTTTTTTTTTTATTTAATTATAAAAGTATAGTAATAGTTATTATTATTATTAATATTATTTTTAAAATCCAATGATGATGATGTGATGGGAATTCTAAACGTCAGAATCAAAAATAAACCCTATTATAATTCCAAATCCCAACAATTAAAAAAATGTCAAGAAAGATTTGTTTTCTTGTTTTTCCAACCGAGGCAAATGTCACAATTTGTGTCTTCTTCTTCGTTTAACCCGTACCAAAACCCTAATATTCAAAAGTTTAACCGCCAAACTTTCTTTTCTCTATTTCAATAAGTGATGCAAGTTTAAAACGGACACTAATGAATGATGGTGATGATGGTGATAGACGGAGATGATAACCGGAGGTCGTCGGGAGTTAAACGGAGGTGGTTGCCGGAGATATGATGGCCGGTGTCGTCGATGACGGTGATGGTGGCACGACGTGAATAAGATGATTGAGATGGTGATGACTCGAAATCAATGATTGCGACAGAAGATGTTAACGGTCGTTTCAAGTGGGACTCGGAACAATGAATGTACTCTTGTTGCAACTCGAAAACAGACTAAGGAACGTGGTTGCGAGTCGGACGAGTCGAAACGGTGGTTGCGACTCGTAATCGAGGTTGCGAGTCGAAACCAAACAGGATGAGTCGAGATCTCTGATGCGACTCGGAACCGAGGTTGCGACTCGAGACTATGAAGATGAAGTGAGTCGAAACCTGTGGAGTCGAGACCGAAAATGCTGTTGTGAGTCGAGACTAGTTGTTGCGACTCGAGACCTGTTATGATGATATTGAAACTTGTATAATCGGAAGAATATGGAGTCGAAACCTCTGGGACAGGAGTGATGAGTTGCAGGTTTTGACGTAGGTTGTTGCGACTCAGCGGATGATGATGAGTTGGTTGGACTCGGAACTAAACAGGATGAGCCGTAACTGATGATGATGGTTGCGAGTGATGGTTGCGAGTCGGAACTATGAAGTTGTTGGTTGCGACTCTTGATGAAGATGGTTGCGACTCAAACAGTGAATGAGATAACTCGTGGTTGTTGGACTTCCAAAATTTTGCACGTATTTTAAAAAATCAAACAATATATTCGATATTTTTGTGATTTTGGCAATTTTTGGAAATCAAGAATGTTTCAAAAATTATCAACTAGAATCTCGAAAATTTTGGGATTTTTTTTTTTTTTTAAATAAAGAATTTTTCAAATTTATTGAAGATTGGATAAAATCCTTTAACACAATTTTGAACGGATCAAGGTGCAAAATATGATTAATTTTCAATAAAATTTCGATGAACTTTCCGAAGAACACGAAGAACGCGAAGAACACCAACTCAAAAATAACAAAAATCTTGAATCCTTGATATCACACCGAGCCTAGAAACAGGTTCTAATGGCTCTGATACCACTTGTAAGTCCCGTGAACCGGATCTTTAAATGATATCAAACAATCACCAAGTTTGTGCGGAATCCAAACTTGGTGAGATTCAAGAAAAACACAAAAATATGAAATACGAACCGGATACGAAGAACACACCGAATCACTTTCAACACTTGCACACGATTCTATTACTATCAAAGCAAAATCGTCTAGTACAAGTGCTCACAACCAAATCGCCTCCCACTCTCTGTTTCTCTAGAATTTCTGTAACTAGGAGGTTCCAAAGGTTCAAACCTAAAAACAAGTTAGAAACTTGTTTTTATACTAACTCAAGCCCACTTCCCTACATGGGCTCCCCTTGGGCCTGCTTGGCCCACATGGCCTAAAGCTTGGCCCAAGTGACCTATAAAGGTCCACATCCTAATATAAACTAACCCGGTAAGACCCAGTTCATAACCATAGCTAGTTGTATTAATTTGATGCGTCAGTCTCACACTTTAGGGCCTAACATTCTCATCCCTTGACAGATTGGATTCGACCGCTGTGTTCGCGCGTGCCCGCACGGACACAGATAATTTCTTGCTGGTGGGGGTTTTTGGTAAGGGTAATGGTCACTCGCGGTCGTGCTGACGCGAGATCTGGGACCATACCCCTTCAGATTTAATGGCCATAATGCATTCTTTTTCCTCCTTTTACGTATCATTGAAACAAAAGACTTCTTTTAATTAATGCATACTTCAACATCATCTTTCAATTCCAATTCTTGTTTAACACCATTTTAGCTTGTTTTCCTTTGTTAAACCTCTTTTAGCACCTGTTAAACAAAGAACACAAACACAAATAAATATACAAACAAAGACGATTTAATATGTTCAATGCACTAAAAACCGGTACACACGACTATAAAATACATTTATTTCAACCCGATATCAATATAGTAAAACATCAAGTGAGGTGGTGGAACAAGTTTAGAAAGCCAAAGCTTCCATGGTTCACACCTTTACCAAAACGCAAGTCTCGCCATATGAACTATGATAAACTTGGATGGTCTCAACACTTGTAGGTTGTCTAAACCTTGTCAATATAGAAAGTTTAGAGGGTGTTTGCACCTCTAAACTCATAAGAATCAACATTAAACAAGTCCCATAACCATAGATGAGTTTAGGAACATGTTAGGCACAAGATTCATGCAAGAAAATTTAAGTTTATAAAAGGTTTACATCATATAACTTCCAAAACAGAAAGTTTGGACCTCAAAATGGTGATGTCCCACCTTAGTTTACCAAGGTAAACTTGTGGAAAAATTCCTAGAGGTGTTCCAAGCTTTGAAGTGGAAGTAAAGATGAAGAAAAGTGAGATAGAGCTCACTTTTGAACTTAGAGTAATTCTACCTTTTCTTGTGTTTGCAACTGATTTGGTAGTGTTTTGAGAGTGTAAAGGAGTTGGGAAAGTGAAAATGGGGTGATGGAGGCTTGGTTTTATAATAGAGGATTAGAGTTTAGTGTTAAAGAAGGTTGTATGGTGATTGGGGAAGGAGAATGTGACCAATCTTGGAGCTGAAAACAAGTTTCTACGGATCAAGGGGCATGGCGCCCCACCAAGCTAAATGGGGTGAGGCGTCACGTAGCGCCACACCTCATTTAGCCAATATTTTTGCTTTATTGCATTTTAGTCCCTGAACTTTTATATGTTCCTCATTTTATGCTAAAACTTTGTAATTTAACATGTTTTCAAGTATGGAAAGCGTATGTAAGTATAATTCGTGTATCATGAATGTATGTATGATTAATTTCACATATCATAAGTATCGGTTTGCAAGTAAACACGTATTTAACGATTGATTTGTAAGTAAAACATGTATGTGTAAAGTATGAATTTCATTATGATCAATGTCTCGGAATACAAGATTGGAAATGAAATACGAATACAATATGATTACAAGTTTCCAAAAATAGAAATACGATTACACTTTCTGAATACAGAAAGTACAAAAATGCGGAGCGTTACAATCCTTATCTTCCATACTTTGAATTAAAGCAAGAATTACCTCACGACAAATTTGATATCCTTTTTCATCATCGAGATCAGCCCATCGAAGAAACCCACAAGCTCCTAGCTACAATCAGACATCATAAGGTGTATAACAACACAAAAAGTACAAAAATTGCATAATATAATCACTTACACAACATAGATACCGGCGTTTAGGCTTAGACTTCGACCTAGAGATCTTGTAAACTGTTTGCCCACCACAAGAACAAATTATTCCTGAGTCCGGTCCACTTCGAGCTTCCTTTGGAACGGTACACATTGGATGACGAACAAGACATTGTCGCAATAGATGAAGCCTTGAACATACGAACAAGATGCAGGAGAAAAGGGAATGTAAGAGATGAAGATTTGGGGAAAATAGGGTTTGTAAGAATGAAGGAGGGTAAATAGGTAATTTCAACTAAAACTAACGTTCCAACAAATGGACAGATAATAGAAGGCCACAACCACATCAATGCAATTGGAAGTTGTCGGGGGGGGGGGGTAAGGCATCATTTTTTTGAAAATAGCGGGTAAGGGTGTCAGCGTGCCCAAACCCCAGGGGGTAATTTTGCATACTCATACGATTATCTATTTTTTTTTGTTGACTTTTTAAATATATAGAGTAGTTTGGTCATTTTACACAAACTTAACTAATTGAAAATTTTAATGGTGCTAACGGGTAATGACCACCGTAGTTACAAAATTCATACCACCATGAGCATCTGTGTAAGTTAGGGCCATTGGTTAAATATATAGGTTAAATATATACAAACCATAAGGAACATCCAAGTAATTAACTCTTTTTATAATTATCTTTCTACATATTACTTTAAATAGTTAATTAATATACATAATATCTTTCTCTTTTTCCTATAAAATTTCGCATTACTCATACAAGTAATATTTTTTTTTCTTTATTGTTGTCTTGGTGTTTGCCACGGTCATAGCTTCATTCTTTACAATCGAGGCTTCTATCACAAAGGCCTTATATCTATCGTCGTCATTTGTGGCTAAAAAGTTTCCAAATAGTTTTTGGAGTAAACTGCAATTCTACCCCCTGGGGTTTAAGTCAATTGACACTCTGACCCCTCCCTGGAAAATATTGCAATTTGCCCCCCCCCCCAACATTGTTGTTATGTCACAAAATTACCCCCTGCCGTCAACTTTTGTTAAAAGTCAACATAATTAAGTAATGGTCAAAGGGTATATAGGTCATTTCCAACACACTTTTGTATCTTATACATTACACCACCCTATACATTGATAAATCAAAGCACTCTTACCTCCCCACCTTCCCACACCGCTCCTCCACTCCTGTTTAGTGCGATCTTCTTCTCCGGCCATCACCTTCTCCGGCGATCTTCACAGCTTCGACAAAAGCGATCTTCTCCGGCAATCATCACAGCACCGACGACAATGCCGCTAGTTTGTTGGCTGATCCGATACCTGATCTGCGACACGTCAGGTACAATCGTCCATTGTTAGTTAATCAGGGTCGGATTTGTGTCAGTGTTAGTTAATATCATGTTATAAACAGGGTTAGGGTCGGATTTGTGTCAGTGTTAGTTAATCTCGTGTTAAACAGGGTATTAACAATTAGTCTGATTTCCATGTTAATTTTGTGTTGTTTGGTGTTTTTTTTACAGTTGACCTGATGATGAGCCTATCAAGCTCATCAGTGGTGGTCCACCTGGTGGTATCCATGTTTGGTAGGCCTGTCCTCAACTTCCATTATCCACCGGAGAGTTGAGCGGATGTTTACTCTAGTAGTTATGTAGGTTTTGTGTAATATGTAGGTTAACTTAACTTAAATTAGATGTTAATGATGATGACTGATGATGATGTTTGATCAACAGTAGCAGTGTTATCTAACACTCTGAATGATGTTAATGATGGTTATGATTAATGTAACAACTCTCACCAAAACTATTATTTATTATTATATTTGGTTCAATAGGAAACCCTAATTAAGACCCTCAAGTGATCCTGCATAAACCCTAAAATTTTCAGAACAATCGGAATCAGGATCAGGGCCCCTAAAACACAAGGGGGGTAAAACCCTAGTTGATAATATCCAAACAGTTTTACGTGTATAACGAATTTGCATGCGAGACCAACTCAGCTAAGCTACCTATACACAAGGCTACCCTATGGTAGTAGGGTGTCCCTCGCGCCACGCGAGAGGTCCTCGCGCCACGTGAGGGCGCGGTTTTTCAGGTATAAATATAGGGGCTTGGGACTTGGTTTCAGGCACTTGTTCGACGTAAAAACTCAAATATTACGCTGAGATATTGTCCAATTACTACAAAAACACACACAGATCACGAATCGCTGTCGCAAAACAGGGTAATAACTCGATCGCTACTACGATTCAATGTCCGATCAATTGAAACTATCCAATGGATGTTTAAGTGTTGCCCACATTAGGGTTATGCTTTGTCATTCGTAGTGAATTCGATGGATGTTTAAGTATCGCACTTTGTCATTCGTTGTGAGGGTTTAATCTCGTGAGTTATCGTAAATGCTGTATTAGTTACTAACCCAGTTCGTGTGCATGTTATTTAATATAGGTCAAAAAGGCTAATCAGTAGGCTAAGCTCTGTCCAATTAAACTTGCAATGTGAGTCATTATCTTTTTATCAACTGTTTTACAATACCTCAAATTATTTTCAAATGTTATAATTACAGGGAGTAAGTCGTGGTTATCTTAATCACTGGCTAGTGGGGTATTGTGCACATTACTATTTTCACTGGTTAGGCTAATATATCCTAACAGTGATCGTCACTACTTGGGGAAAGACCCTATAGTGATATGACCATCGTCACGCAATGTGACATGGCGCCAGATAAAAATAAGATAGAAGCCATTGTAATCGCCCTTATGCTGTAAAAAATAACTATGTGTCATTTTATTAAATTGAGTGACTCGCCAGCATTTCCCCACTGATAAAATTATTTTTAAAACATGTTTCAGGCGACCTGCTGTAAATCAAGGAAACGTGCTACGGAGCACTAACAAGCTTGAAGAGGTGGCTCAGTTAAAATGAATAAACATGTTTTAAATAAATCAGGTAATTTCCTAGTTAAATTCTTCTATTGTAAATTACGGGGTTTTATCCTAAATAATGTGTAGGATCGTATTCTGACCCAAACGAGTCGTTCAGAGGTGTTCAACTTCGTTTCAGGTGCGGAATAACAAGAAACGGAGGTAGAAATAGTTGATTCTTCACTTTTAACACTGATTGTATTGATTAACAACGTTTACAGCTCAATCCTCACACCGGCAGCACTTCGGTGTGGAATACAAGACCTTCACAACTGATATGATTTCGCTCATGGGAACTCCTATTTATAGATGCTGAGGTTTCGCTCCAAGTGACATGTTCACATGAGCGAAACCTCATGTGTACATATAAGCGAACCCCTATCTAAGACCATATAAGCGAAACCTATTGACCTTATGAGCGAAATCATCTTTCTAATAACATACACTCTCCTATTTTCTCATAACTCATACCCTAATCTATACAATTCAATGTAAGACTCGATACAAGACAAAGTCGACAGATGTAGTGCACCAACAGACTCCCCTTTTCGATTTGCTAGCATTCCTTTGTTCTTCAGCAACATCTGCTTCAGGATCTTTGTCTGGCTTTCTTTGTTTTCAGAATCCAAAACCTGGCACTCTATCTTCATATTCAGATTTGAAACATGGCTATTCCTGCACATTCTTAACCCAGAAATAAGTTTTATGAATTTAACAAATTAAGTGAATCAACACTAATTCTTTTTCATAAACATGTGCACCAACAACTACTCTCCCTCTAACTACTTTCTTTATGATGAACCACTTGTTGATTGTCAAGACACATTTGATGATTAAGACACACTCCCCCTCACAACAATGTCATCATGTTTAGCACTTGGAACTTTGAAAATCATCTTTCCAACATCAGTTGTCGAAAATCTTTTTGATTTTTTTCAAAAATTTATGCTAAAACACACTGAAAATCTTTTTGGATTTTGAGATATTAAGAAATGCAGTAAAGAAATATTTACAGACAATATTTTTTGTGAATTTGTGTAAGAGGATCATATCAGATCTTGACAAGTCATAAGTACCGTTGAGCTTAGTTACACATTAAGAATTAAACAATTCACTTAGATTGTCGATATACTGATCCACTTAAATTCTCACACAAATTTCAACTGATTCAGGATATGAGTTAGATGTTTTAAGGACTTAAACTCATTCATGTGTCCCACCTCTTGAATATACTCCCGTATCCAGATCCCAATATTCAGTCTTACAGGTGAGTATACCACAGATGATATCTGTAAGGGGTTAAATTGCGAGGGCCGTGAGAGCTCAGGTCGATCTTTCGATACGCAGAGAGATGACGGCTTCGACTTTTGGTGGGTCCCCTTTAGAGGATCTTATGTTACAACAGCAATGACTATCAATTTTATTGTTTCATCAATTTGCTGAGGGCGGCGCTATGTTTCAAGCAAGCAGTAAAGTATTCTCCGGCGACTAGGCCATTGCTTCCGCAAAATCAGAAGTCCCGGGATAATACCCCAGATATCACTGAGCATAAAGACCTAGTATCTCAGAAAGAGGGACCTTTCAAACGAGATTTCAGGGGTTACCTATATATCCAAGTAGTGTTCCCCACGAAATAAGCAAGTTTGAATTTAAGTTTATATCCTGAAAAAGTTTACTAAATGTATGAAAACCTATCGGCATATCATCAGTGAGACTGTTTAACGCTATTTAAACATTACATTTCTTTAGCATACTGTAACTGTCTACTGATGTACTATCATTTCCTCTTCTTTGACACAAAAACTCATTTTTGATTTTATCATGTTTTTGCCTTTTTTAAATTTTCAAATGTTTTGGTTTTTCTGAAATTTTCTACTCCCCCTAAAATGCAAACAGATTTTAGGAAATTTGAAAACAAACTATACAATAAAGTTGACAACCGATATCGAATCACCTCAATTCGCCATCCACTTGGCATAAACAATCAGAACTCCCCTTTACACAAAACTATTTTCTCATTATGATTTCAAAACACTTAAGTTTGTTTTAACCAAAATGATTTTTCTGGAAAATAAGTTTTGTTGATTTTACCACTTGTAAATTCGGGGTTTGGTTCATCATATTGTCTTACAAATAACACTTGTAAGTATGGTCCAATCAAGTTCAACCTAATGACCTTGATTAACCATTTGTACGTATAAACCTTCATCAACCAACTTGTAGGAATATCACATCTGCACAAATTCATTTTACCAACAAAGATGCCGATTCCTGCTTCACACTTACCAACCTGGAAGCTCCGGCAAGTCACACTTAACCTGTAAAAATTTTAACAATTTTAACAACTTTCATACAAACACTTTAAAATATGAATGATGCCGATTCCTGATCCACGATATAAACTTCGGATCTCCGGCAAGTCAGATTTTTCAATGAAAGAAAATATCCACCCAAGCCTGACCAGCCTCGGGTGTTTTCAATTCAGAAGCAGTTGGAGTGTAAGTTGCTTTCTTTTTAGCATAAACCTCCTTTACCCCTTTCACCTTTCCATCAACCATTTTTCCGAAAATCTTCTTAACTTTCCCATTAAACGCTTTCTCAACATCAAAGTTATCCTTCTCAGAATAACCCTGATTTGAAATTTCAGACTTTCCAGTTTTTCTTTTAAAATTTTCAGTCCTCAATGGTGGAAAGTTCTCATCATCCATTAAAGGAACTGAGTTTTCATCACTCTCATCAAACTGTGGCTCCTCTGATTTTGTGGAATCAGATTCATCGCCAGATTTTACTTCTGATTTCTTAACAACCCATTTTTGGTTGCCAAGTTTCACATTTCGCTTGTAAAATCTCTTCGAACATTCACCAACTTCAAATGTTGAATTTTTGAAAACTTTAAATTTTTCAGTTGGTGGTTCGGTTTTATCAACAACAACTTCTTTCAGTTTTCCAGAAACTCCCTGTTTTGTATTGGTCGCTTTCGGACAGTTCCATGCAATGTGACCAGCTTCATTGCATCGGAAACAGATTCTTGTCTCTTTCTTGACATAAGCTTCATTCTTTCTCTTCTCAGCAAGAAATTCTTGGTTAGATTATTTCCAGAATGGGCTTTTTGCTTCCTCTTCATGACTAGTTCCTGCAACATATGTCATTTTTGATTTATAATCTCGAACATATTTTTCATTTTTATAGTTTTCAGGTGGAATAAAACCAAGTCCTTTCTTTTTGTAGCTACGATTGTGGTTTGGTTTCTTTTGAAAACCAGAACCAGAATTGTAACCCTTTTTCTTGTTCAAACGTTGTTGTACTCTTGAGGTGTAAGGTTTAGGTTTTACATTAAGATTTTCATCTTTTATTTCAGAAATATTAATTTCTGTTAGTTTGAAAACCTTTTTTATCAAATCAGTTTTAACACCTCTTATTGGAAATTCTTTATCAAAATATAATTTGTCAGAATCATTCAAAGTATATGCAACTTCAAATGTTTCGTCATTCAAATTAGATTTTGACAACAAAAATTCTTTACTATAAACCCGTTTTCCCGACGATTTTGAACTCTTTTCGGACGAACTTGAACTCCTGACTGACTGACACGAACTTTCGGACTCGGACTTTGACTCTGACTCCTCATCCTTATCCAACACCTGATCAACCACTCTTTTTATCAGTTCTGACTCATGATCTGTGTCGGAAGCTGTGAACGTGACATCAATATTGTCTGGTAAAACATCGGTTATCTCGGATTCTAGCTTAATATTGACCGCCTGTTTTAGTTCTTCCTCGTTAGGTTTTCTAGGTGAGTACCCTTCCCAAATTGGAGGCGGACACTTATTATAACAGACATCCTGTTTCTTACCAGTATCCTTTTTCTTCTTTGGCTTTGTTTCTTCACCTTTAAACACTTCAAATCCTTCAACTGTTGGATAAATTCTATCAATTATGTAGTCACAACCTTTGTAACTTTGCAGCAATCTTCTGATTCTTTCATTCTCAGTTGCTTCACTATCCAACTCTTTCTTCCACTTTGCACATTCTTCTATATACAAGTTGATCTCTTTCTGCTTTGTCATCATGGTAGCATTCAACATCTTCAAAGCTTTTTCTCTTTCAGAGTTAGTCTTTTCCAGACTATTCACAGTTCTGTTCAATACATCATATGACTCTTTCAAATTTTTTACATCAAACAACAACTTTTCTTTCAAATTTTCTAACTCACTAAACCTCTCATCTTTTTCTATACATTGTTTACAAGACTCTAAACATGTAAGACAAGGTTTTGTGATTTCAGCAATCTTCTCGACTTCAACTATCTTTTCAACTTCCACAATCTTCTCAATCACTTTGACCTCTTTCATTTCAGCAATCTTCTCGACTTCAACTATCTTTTCAACTTCCACAATCTTCTCAATCAATAAGGTTTTGTAAGAAGGAAAGATAGAACTTTCAGGTCATAAATTTTCTGCAAACTTGTTACCTATGAAATTAGCCGGATTCGATGTAGTGTTAGGAATGGATTGGTTAGTAACCAACCATGCTCGAATTCTTTGTGATAAGAATTCCATATAAATTCATACACCTACCGGAGAATTAATAGTGATTACAGGAGATAAGCCACGAAAGCCAATGAAGTTCATTTCAGAAATGAAAGTGGCTAGTTATTCCAGAAAACAAGAAATGGTGTATATGATTTCAGTAATCATTAACACTAAAGGAAAAGAAATTAAGGACATTCAAGCGAAATTAACCAAACACACCCAAACCCTATTTTCTCGTACAACGTGCCCTGATCTAACAATTCTAGTATAAGACTCGATACAAGACGAAGTCGACAGACGTATGCACCAACAGACTCCCCCTCGGATGTTGGCGAGTCTTAAGTGTCGAGTCTTCACAGTCTTTAGTCTTTATCAGTCTTTGGGCTTTCTTCAAAGTATTTGACAGTGTAAGCATTCATCAAACTTTATCTCTTCTCATCTATCTTCAGGATCTGAAGCTGACTCTATCTTCTCTTGATCAGATCTCTTGATTCTGCAAACTTGTCAGCGTCAGCAACTCTTCTCCCCCTAGAATGTTAATCTACTAGCAGACTCCCCCTTGAATTGTGTTGGGATCGTAATATGTCTTTCACAGGTTTCAAGATCATGACCTGGCTCACATCCTACTCAGGTACTAGAATCGCAACCTGGTTTTCTCATAGCCATAACCTGCACATTCTCTACCTCAAAGTAAATTTCACAAATATAAAAATTTGACAAATTTAAACTTTGCAAACCACTTAATGAATTCATTTCAAAACAATGATTATTTATATAACAATTTTAATTTCTGATGACCACTTGTAAAATATCATTTTGATTTGACATTTTTATGTTAAAATCGTTTCTCATTTCAAATAAACTTTCCCAAACCAATTCAACATGTTTAGCACTTGGAATTTTGAAAATCAGTTTTTCAATATCAGTTGTCGAAAATCTTTTTGTATTTTTAAAAATTTATGCTAAAACACACTAAAATCTTTTTGGATTTTTGATATAAAAATGAAATGCAGTAAAGAAATATTTACAAACAATATTTTTGTGAGTTTGTGTAAGAAGATCATATCAGTTTTTGAGACAAATCACCAACACTGTTAAGCTTTAAACATTTTAAGTTCTAAACGATTCACTTAGATTGTCAGTATACTGATTCACTTAAATTTTCACACAAAGTTCAACTGTTTCGAGATACGAGATTAATGTTTTAAAGACTTAAACTTATTCGTGTGTCCCATCTCAGAATATACTCCCGTATCCAGATCCCAATATTCAGTCTTACAGGTGAGTATACCTAGATGATATCTGTAAGGGATAAATTGCGAGGGCCGTGAGAGCTCAGGTCAGAACTTCCGTTCAGCAGAGAGATGACGGCTTCGACTTTTGGTGGGTTCCCTTTAGAGAATATTTTCTTCAATAACACATGATTAGCATTTTGCAATGTTTTATCATTTTTTATGCTGAGGGTGGGCTATATTTCAAGCAAGCGTAAAGTATTCTTCGGGGACTAGGCCATTGCTTTCGCAAAATCAGAAGTCCCGGGATAATACCCCAGATATCACTAAGCATAAAGACCTAGTATCTCAGAAAGAGGGACCTTTCAAACAAGATTTCGTGGGTTACCCATATATCCGAGAGATATTCCCCACGATATAAGCAAGTTTGAAATTTAGGTTTATATCTCGTCACAATTTAATAAATGTGCAAAAACCTACTGGCACATCATCAGTGAGACCGTTTATCACTATTTAACTTTCCAATTCTTTAGCATGTTGTGATCGTCCACTGATGTACTATCATTTCCTCTTTTTGACAACAAAACTCATTTTTGATTTTATCATGTTTTTGCCTTTTTTAAATTTTCTAATGTTTTTGGATTTTCTGAAATTTTCTTACTCCCCCTAAAATTCAAAAGCATTTAAAGGAAATTTGAAAACAAACTGTACAAGGTAAAGTGACAACTGATATCAAATCACTTCAATTCGCCATCCACTTGACATCAACAATCAGAACTCCCCCTCACAACAAAACATTTTCCCATTATGATTTCAAAACACTAACGTTTGTTTTAATCAAATGGTTTTTCCGGAAAATAAGTTTCATTGATTTTACCAATTGTAAAATTAGGGTTCATCACATTGTTCTCCAAAATACCACTTGTAGGAAAAACAAGTACAATTTAATGTCCTTGATTTACCACTTGTAAGTGAAAACCTTTCTCAATTACTTGTAAGTTCACTTATCAACTAATATCACTTGTAAATCAAAATATAACAATATAAAGATAACACCTGTAGATTTACCAACCAAACATATTCAAGAATGATGCCGATTCCTGCTCCACGATTACCAACTTGGGAGCTCCGGCAAGTCAGAATTTTAGTTAGAAAAAGCTGTCACCCAAGCCTGACCAGCCTTGGGTGATTTTGGTACACATCTATCCCACCAACATTTTGATTTGTAAAATTCTTTTGCACCCTTTACCTTCCCATCCACCATTTTCCTGAAAATATGTTTAACTTTTCTATTAAACACCTTTTCAGCATCAAATTCTTTCTTACCAGCAAAGAATTGATCTGAAATTTCAACCTTCTCAACTTTCAATGTTAAACTTTCTTTTGACAATGGTGGAAAGTTTTCATCGTTCAACTCAGGAACGGAATTTTCACTCATTTTCTCAACCAATGACTCCTCTGATTTTATGGAATCAGATTCATTGTCAGAACTGCTTTCAGATTTTACAATCCACTTTTGTTTGTTCAAATCAGCTTTTCTTTTGTAAAATCTTTTTGAACTTTCACCAAGTTCGAAAGTTGAATCTTTAAACTGTTTAACCTTTTCTGTAGATTGTTTTGTTTTATCCACAAACTTCTTTCTCAATTCAGAGTTAGAAGAAACTCCCTGCTCTGTGTTTGGACTTGGGACAATTCCAAGCAATGTGCCCAACTTCCTGACATTTGAAACAAGTTCTTCTATCAATTCTTGAACCAAATTTCTTCAAATTCTTCTTTCTTTCAGCAAGAAACTCTTGATTTGACTGTCTCCAAAATGGTTTCTTCTGTTCTTCTTCAGAACTTCCTCCTGCAACAAATTTTGTTTTTGGTTTATAATTTTTCTCATTTTTATAATTTTCCGGTGAAATGAAACCTAAACCTTTCTTTTTGAAATTACTGTTATGGTTTGGTTTGTTTTGAAAACCGAAACCAGAACTATAACCTTTTTTCTTGTTCAATCTCTGTTGAACTCTTAAAGTGTACTTTTTAGGTTTTTTATGAAGATTTAAATCTTTAATTTCTGTTAATTTGAAAACCTGTTTAATCATTTCAGTTTTGACACTTCTTATTGGAAATTCCTCATCAGAATATAATTTGTCTGAATCATTCAAAGTATATGCAACTTTGATTGGTCCGTCATTCAAATTAGATTTTGATAACAGGAATTCTTTATTGTAAACCCTTTTAAACGGTGAACTCGGACTCTTCTCGGACGAACTCGAACTATCTGACTTAGACTCCGAATTTGACTCTTCATCCATATCCAACACCTGATCGACCACTTTCTTTAACAATACAGACTCATGATCAGTGTCAGACGCTGTGAATGTGACATCAATGTTATCTGGTAACTCATCAATGGTTTCATACTTTAACTTGATGTTGACTGCCTTTTTTAAACGCTCCTCGTTTGGATTTCTGGGGGAATAACTCTCATAGATTGGAGGCGGACACTTGTTATACTTGACACTTTGTTTCTTACCAGCATCTGTTTCTTCCGTCTCTTTATCTTTGAAAGCTTCAAGACCTGCAATAATAGGATAAACTTGATCAATCAAATAATCACATGTTGTATAACTCAACAGTAACCTTTTGATTCTTTCACTCTCAATCTTTTCGAGTTCCAAATCTTTTTTCAACTGTGCACAATCTTCAATGTACTCATTAATGACCTTCTGCTTTGACATTAATGTTGAGTTCATCTTTGTCATAGCAGCTTCAATTTCTGAATTTGTCTTTTTCAGACCATTCACTGTGTTGTTCAGGACATCATATGATTCCTTTACATACTTCACATCAGACAACAAGTTTTCCTTCATTTCTTCCAGTTCACAAATCTTTTTATCTTTCTCATCACAATTTTTGCAAGATTCTGAACATTTCGGACAAGGTTTAACTACCTCAACTATCTTTTCAATTTCAACAATTTTTTCTACCTCGGCGACTTTCTCAACTTCGACGAGTTTTTCAACTTCGACTATTTTTTCAATTTCAACTATCTTTTCTACCACTTTCTCCACTTCAATGAATTTTTCTATCACTTTCTCAATTACTAGTTCAATATTTGCTTCTTCAGCTTCCATCTTTGCCTTTTCATCAGCTTTTTTTCTTATTGCTTCCAGCTCTCTCTTCAGTCTGGCAATCTTCTTCTCATTCAGCATCTCTACTTTATCTGCAAAAAACAAATTAAAACTATCAGGATCTATATCTTTTCTAGCTTTATTTATATATTCTTCTTCATCATCGGTATCAAGATCACTTCCTAAATCTGGAAAAATATGTATTCTTTTCGACTGAGATTTGACTGATTCTTCTTCCAAAATTTGAGCAACAAATCCTGAACCCGGTGGAATGTATTTATCCCAGCTAAAACCCTCTGCAACTTTTTCATCATCTTGATTAACAAGACAAGCTTTCTTTCTATCTTCAATAGCACGTGCATGTGCCGTTTGTGGTTGCTCAGCAATCTGATGAAAAATGGATTTCTGATAATAATCATTCTTTTCTGATCCTTTTGTTGCTTCTTGATTTTTACACTCTCGTTTAAAGTGTCCTTTTCCTTTGCATCGAAAATAGGTAACTTTTGACTTGTCAAATCCTAATGGAGAATTAGCCAATCCCCGAAACTCATCTTTACCTGTGATTTGTTGAAATTTTTCTGCCCTTCTAACAGCACTAGCCATACACCATTTGACATCCATCAACTCAAGTTCCTCTGCATCAATTTGGTCATAATCTTCTTTTGTAAGCATCGGATTTCCAATTTTGCCAGCAATCAAACTTTCATATGATTCCAACATAACAACGAGTGATGCCATGTGTTGCTTAGCTATTTCTGGAGACAAATTTTGACCATTTTGAATGTTCAAGGTAACATTGCACTGCAGATTTGTAGAATTCTGTTGTTGAGGACTTGGTGTTGTAAAATTTGGATCAAAACTTGAATATGAAGACGAATGTCCACCACTCTGAGTCACAGTACTACCTTTTGTTCCAGAAGAACTATCAGCACTGAAACCAGTTTCGATCTTTGGGCTGGGAGTAGCTTCAAATTTGTTTCCTCTGTAGTATAAAATGACATCTTGTTGAGCATTTGGATTCTTCATAATTGTTGTTTTCTGGATATCCAACTCGTGCTCTTCAATCTTTTGAATAAACTGTGCCAGATTCATATTTTCATATTTTCTCTTGTGTTTAAGAATCATCAAATAAGTTCCCCATTTCTGCTGTGGTAATGCATCAGCAAGTTTATCAACCCATTCATCGTCGTCTTTCTTTATGTCCAATCTTTCCATTTCCAAGACCAAATGACAATATCTATCAATTGTCATCTTTGTTGTTTCATGGTCAAAAGCTACAAACATATCAAATGATTTCTTCAATAACGCCTTTTTGTTTTTGATCATATCTGCACTTCCTTTGAACTTTTGAATCAATGTCGTCCAAATTGACCTAGCAGTTCCCTCATGTTGGAGCAAAACAAAGATATCTTCTTTAATCGCTTGTTGAAGAATACTGATCATCATTTTTTCACTTGTATATTTCAATTTATCAATTTCTGAAAAGTCACAAAACGCTTTTTCAAGCCCACATTCATTTTTCGGTTTCTCGTAATCTTTCTCTAATGAACACCATGCGTCAAACTTATAAGCTTGCACCCAGTTCTCAAATCGATTCTGTCATCCTTTAAAATCTTCAATGTACATGAGCTTTGGCGGTTTTTGATGAGTTCTCGTCTCATTTTCACTGTAAAGAGTTTCAGCAGCTGTAACCGGAGCAACTGGTGTAGCAAATGCATTGTAGAATTCCTCTTCCATGATTCAGCAAATTGTTTCACAAAACACAAGTTTCACAAACTCAGTTTCACACGAAATACCAAACTCAAACGGAATCAACTTTTGGTGCGAAATCAACCTCTTCACATGGAATCACCACTCAAACGAAATCACCTCTCAAACGAAATCACTCTCACACGGAATACCTGATTTCGTGTGAAACAACACACTTTCAAACGAAATTACTACTTGGAGCGAAATTACTAATTTTGTGTGAAATGTCTCAAACGGAATCACACTCTGAAACGGAATCAGGTAATTTCGTGCGGAATTAGATGTACTTTTCAAGCGGAATAGCAATTTCAAGCGGAATCAAAGTGATAATTTCGTGTGAAATGCTGCTGACGTCACTTAATCCGAAATCAATTTCAAGCGGAATTACAATTTTTACAAATTTTAAGCTGAATTACGGTCCAATACTCTCAAGGATTCATTAAAACACTGTTTCGCATATTATGTATGAAATTCAATCCATTTTGACCAAGTTTTTACGGTCAATTTTGAAAAGAAGGTGTAGAAGTCAGAAATAATGGTTGTTTTGGCAAGAACTCTTCCTCCTGAGCTCTGATACCACTTGTAGGATCGATTTGTGACCCAAACGAGTCAATCAAAAGAGTTCTAGTCAATTCAAGAGGTGGAAACAGATGAATTGACTTGGAAAACAGCTTGTTTCACACTTAATTATCTTGTATATTGATTATAACACGATTACAGATCAGTAGACACGTCGGCAGCACTTCGGTACCGGAAACAAGAACCTTACAAAAGATTTCGTTTGAGGGGTTTATATAGGAGAGATGATTTCACTTGAAAGTGGCACTGGCCATTTCAAGCGGAATTAACAATGTTAATTTCGCTTGAAAGCGGCAGGTGTCATTTCAAGCGAAATTAACCAAACACACCCAAACCCTATTTTCTCATACAACGTGCCCTGATCTAACAATTCTAGTATAAGACTCGATACAAGACGAAGTCGACAGACGTATGCACCAACAATAATACCAACATATGTTGTTAGGTTCGTCATAGTACTTTACTCGTGTACAACATAAAAATACTCTTTTTTGAATAGAACTTCATTTCAATATCGAAATACCGAGGGCAAAACTAAAAAAAGTTATGTATATACTTTTTTTTTAAACGAACACAAGCTATTTGTGTGTCTATAATTGTGAAACCATTTACAAGTTATCCTTTTTAGTTTTAGTCTATGCAATATGGTTTTATCATGTTATAGCTTTAACTCACTTTTTGATACACTGAATAATTACCTATACGGCTATACCCAAGTTAAAGTTGTAATGCCTCCTATATCTTTTTAAGCATCGTATGAATGTGAGGTTATTAATCTATCTGCAATTCATAATGAGGAAAAAATATAATAAAACTTTTGTATGTTATTCCAGTTTTTTATTTGTATCTTTTAACTTAAGTTTTTTATTTATATTTTTTTTAACATAAACATTTGATTTGATTATCTATAATACTATAAGTCTATAACCCACTTTTAAACCGCACGTTCAATGCATCGATATTTGCATTTTCATTTCAAAACTTAAATTGACACATTTACCCATCATCTTGTCCTTACTCCTAATCAACTGGAGACAGAAAGATGAAGCTTATGGTTCTCATGCGAGATCAATAGTCGTCGGACGACTGCCGGCGACGGCAATACTCATACCTAGCTCCATTGACAGTGGTTATACCATCACCATTGCTCGCCTTGGGACTCCTCCACTCGTCTTCATCGATATCGGAGACAACAATGGTGACTAACTGGCACAACCCACCTCTAGGATGAGACATCGCCAAGCTCAGCTTCTGTGTTCACCAAAATCACTGCATTACCAAGCATCTGTCATCCTCCGCCGCAATTCCATCTCGCTCCACATTCCTCTTCGTATCGCATTACTAACTGCTTCCGCTTCTCAAAAAGCATGACCGTCTCAACATCTGAAACGTCCTGTCGGACTCCAACCCACATTTCAGCTTTGGTCATTGCCGGGCAGAAAGATGGAGACGTGGTGGCTGGTGGTTCGTTCCTCCATGTCTAGGCTCTGTAACCCCAAAGCAGAGAATCACTTGTCGTAAAAAATGAATATCATGTGCTTATGACCTACAGATGTAGGTCATGTAACTTGAAAACTTGAACTGTAGCTAAAAGCATACGTAAATTGTATATATAGTATAATGTGGTAACCTAGAGAAAATGATAAACCAAATGTAACTTTTTTTTAATGGTAAGAAATGACGTGTCAACCACCGTGACACCGGGCGCTGTGGTCAATGTCGACTATTCGACCGCCGCCAGCCCCTTGGCTCTCCCAGATGCGCGGAAACCCGACATCCACTCGCCCGAAGGCACGACAGTGGAATAATCTGTAAAACCTCGCCTCCCATCCAATTCGAATCGGCGCCACCCGTATTCTCCCTTCACCTGGATGCCGCAGAAAATAATAGGGAGAGTGGGAGTCGACCCTGGGTCACAAGAAACACCAAGGGGGTAGGGGCGCCCATCACTCACCACTCGCTCATCACTCACAACATCCAATCAATGTCATCGAGCATTATTCCATCACTAGTGATGGATTTTAGTGGAAATACCCATCACTCACCACACACTATCAAAATCATTCAAAAAAAAACTGAATTCAATCAACTTCTTCACGCGTGAAGATTTCAACGCGTTTTAGGATCCACACGTGATAGGGTTGAGCGGCGGCGGTGTTCCACGGGGTATAACGCGTGGTCACCGTGCCACCACGGAGCACCCCGTCCCGCTTAAGTTTTTCCCCAACCACTCCACCACTATCTGATTTGCACCAAATGTAACTAATGTGCATTCAATTATTATTATAGTATGATTATCTGGCTTTCTATGAAAATCACATTGTAGGAAAAAATATATATACACAATAATGTTGAACAATTATGTGTGGTTAATGTTTCCTACAATTTAATATAGCAATAATGATTTTTATATAACTTCCAATTTAATACGAATAAGCACAACAAACAATTCAAACATAATGTATAAGTTGTTATGCATAAATAAGTTACAAATTGCATAAATAACTAAATAAGTTACATATTTATAATATATAATTACTGCATGGATTCCTTCAAGCTAACCAACCAAACGTATTCCGTGAGTTACAAAATTAGAAAACGATCAAATCTATTTTCTTGTTACATATTACAAACCGACTTCATCATCCATTTCTTTACTTAAACCCTCAACAGCGAGAATCCCCGCGCTCCGTTTCACTCCGGCATCCCCACACGAAACACCGACGGATACTTGTTGTCGTCCTCATCTTGTTTCGTTGTCAAATCGGAGCACCGGCGTCGTAGCGGTTGTAGCTTCTACTCGTCGGCCTCACAAACTACGAACACCGTTGTCATTGTTCTTGCCAATCCGATTACAACCATCTCCGATTCGACTCCCCTTCATTCTAGTTAACTCTTTTAACTTCGTTTAAACAGAATAACTAAGCTAACCTTAGAAACCAAATGAATACAATATGTATAAATTACGACGGTATGGGGAATTGGGGATCGGTTGGGAAAATCAATCGTTTTATTTATATACGCCCACTACGCATGGTCTTAGTATATTTATATGTCGGTTCCCTTCCTAGCATTATTCAATAGTCGCGCAATCTTTTCCAAAGCAGAGGATACATAAAAGACTTGTCTAGTTTGTTTACTGTATATATTTTCTTTTGGGCTCAAGTTTTTGTTGCGATTTGAACTGTATGAATGATGGCCACATTTTACTATAGGAAAAAATAAAAATTGAGACAAAAATACCCCTCATGATTAGGCCGGTGGGTGTGGCATGGCGCCACCCCACCACATCAACATCTATAGCGCTCTGGGGCGCCATCAACCACCCCCTGCTTGTTAAAAGGGGGGTGCTACCCCTTGTCCGCCATGGTGATAACGAGCCAAAAAGGGTGTGCAGGTGGGGCCCACCTCTTTTCAACCAATAAAATCTTTTTTTTTTTATTTTGTTTAATATGAGGCTTTATACCACATCATGCAAGTTAAAGGGGGGCTTTAAAGCCCCCCATATGACGTGGAGCCTAGGTTGATCTGACGTGGTGTGATAAAGCCCCTAGGGGGTATGATAAAGCCCCTAAGGGCTTTATACCACACCCTCCAGCCTTATAGCTAATTGTTTTTTAAGATTACTTAGCACATGATTGTATATTTCTTATTGATTATATTTTTCTATTATCTTATAATGTTATTCTAAATTGAAGGAAGAGGAATGAAGGTGGTTGTGCGTGATGAACATACAAGCGTCATAAGAGCTATCCCTAGAGAAGGGGAGAAAGGAAGAGATACGTATGATGCAGATTAAGAAAGAAACATAATTCGGATTCAAGTCTCTTCAAAAGTGTGAAGCTTTTCTAACGTTGAAGTTGATTTAAGTTTATCTATTAATATTTAAACTTGAAATAAGTTTTTGCATTAAAACAATAACTGTTATGTTTATCTATTAATATTATTTTATGTTTTTAGAGTTACATGTGTATTCGTATCTATATTCAATTCTAACGGGGAAGGATCTACTAAAAAGTGGATTTTGCCTAAGTAGCCTAAGAAGGATTGTGATGATAACATGTGGCACTCCTAATAAGTAGGAATCAAGGGCATTTTGGTCCTTATAAATAGGAGTAAAATGACATGTGGCACCCCTTTTGTTTTTTAAAAATCTAGTACAAAAAAATCTAGTACAAAAAAATCTAGCACAAAAAATCTAGTACAAAAAAATATAGCACAAAAAATCTAGTAAAAAAAATATAGCGCAAAAAAATGTAGTGCAAAAAAATATAGCACAAAAAAATCTAGTACAAAAAATATAGCACAAAAAAATTCAGCAAAAAAATGTAGTACAAAAAAATCCAGTACAAAAAATTAAGAAAAAAAATTTAAGACAAAAAAATTCAGCACAAAAAATATAGTACAAAAATCCAGCACAAAAAAAATGTTATATAACATAGAAATACAACACATTTTAGTGGGTTTTTTTTAGTCTTCATATTTTATATAGCAATATGGTACTCAAATTAAAGATAAAAAGACGCTCGATTTTATGGTGAAATTTTTATGAAAAAATAATGTCGTATAAAAAAGTTATAAACGTTTAAAAAATGGGGGTGAAATATGCATGTGCCTTGCATGTGGAGAGAGAAAGTTCATAAATAGGATTTTCCCAAGATACCTTTGCACTCCTCCTTTCTCCTACACTTTCATCTTAACCATTGATTTGAAAAATGAATGGTTAAGATTCCTTCTCATCCTACTTAGGCAAAATAAACTTTTTATTTGATCTTACCCCCAATTCTAACTACTGATAAGAGTTCTTTAGTTAGTATAAGCACCTTTAATGTGTACAATTCAATCATGCGGGTAGGATCATGTTATGTATTATTTTTAATAACTTTTTAATTTACAACTTTTGTTAAACCAATGACGTGTATCACAAGAGATTTTAACCTAGTGTGTGTGGGAAAATCACTACAGTAAACATTGACTTCCTATATTCACCAAAGTAAATATGGGAAAAGTCTAGGTTTAGGGAACTCATGCAAAACTAGTAAGTTCAGAGATTGACACTTGTAGGAAGTGGCTAACTCCTAGTCGTTTAGAAAATTATGGTGACAACCAATTAAACTCAAACATGTGGCTCAAACGTTTAAAGCCTCCAAATTTTGTAAGACATCTAAACCTAGTCGCTTGAATGAAGAGCAGAGTCTAAAAAATAAATACATAAGGAAATAAAAAAGGGTCATGCTATTTACACACGGTCAAAATTATTTTCACACCTCAAAGCGCCGCGCTTTGGCCATAGCGCGGCACTTAGCTCGACAAAAGGTGACTTGATTGACGTTTGAGACATGAGTTACTGTTTGAGAGACATAAAGCTGATTACGAGGTTTGTCGTTAACCCTAAGCGCCGCGCTTTGGCCATAGCGCGGCGCTTCGACCCCAAATTTTCCCTTTTAAAAGCAAGCTGCTGAGACAGTACATTTAGCGTTCGAGACATAAAGCACTCAATATGTTGTTTACAAACATACGGGGGTTTTGTTGTTTGACGATTTCCAAATTACTTGTGTTTCTTCAAAATAACGCGCGGTTTTGCTGTATTAGTTACGTGTCTTGAAAAAACGATGTCGTGGTTAAGCAACTATCTTTTCGGTCCATATTCTGACGAGTCAGTTGTTCCTGATTCTTACGAGGGGACCGCTATTTCTGACTCGTATGAGAAACCGGTCTCGTCCAACTTGAAGGAGGCAGAGGTTGTATCTGGCATTCGTTATCGTGATAACACGGTGACGCTGGATTTGAATACCCCAGTGGAGGACCCTTACGCACAACAAGGTTATTCGAATTTCGGTTACGGTGGCGAGCACAGCTTTGTACAGCAGGAGTGTTATCCAAATCACAGTTACGGTTGTCAACAGAGTTTTGAACATCAAGTCTATTCGGACCTCGGTGACGATGGTGAGCCGGAGAATGTGTCTGTTGACGAGGAAGGGTGTTACCCGGTTACATTTTCGTTTGATACAACGCAGACCTTTTCGTCACGTAAAGAGTTGGTGCGTTGGGTACAAGACACGGCAAAAGACAATGGTTACCTCATTGTGATTAAGAGGTCGAATAAAAGATGAGAGAATTACAAGATTTGGTTTCAATGTACTTTTGGTGGGGAGCATAAGAGTATAGCTACACAGAGGAAAACGGGTAGCAAGAAAATAGGCTGCCCGTTCGAGATGATCGGGTTTTCGGAATCATCCGGAAGTGTTTGGAGGATCGAGGTGACGAAGGCAAAGCATAACCACACTCCTATTGAAAACTTAGAGGGTCACGCGTATGCGAGAAGGCTTTCTTCGGAGGATACAAAACTGGTTAAGGAGCTGGCAGAGCAAGATATTCCCAACCAAAGTATCTGGCGAACGCTGACGAAAAACAATCCGGCTAGAAAGCTTATTCCGAAAGATATACACAACGCTGTTCAGAAGATCAACGCCGGAAAAAATGTCGGTAAGTCTCCGATGCAAAAACTTGAAAACATTCTTCTCGAAAAAGATTACACTTATTACATGCGCACGAATGAGATATCGAACGCAGTTGAAGATGTCTTCTTTGTTCACAAAAAATCATTCACTATGTGGTGTGCCTTCCCGCATGTGCTAACGATTGACGCCACCTACAAAACGAACATGTACAACCTGCCATTTATTCAGGTCGTAGGCATGACGTCGACAAACAAATCGTTTACGGCTGCTTGTGCGGTAATTTCCGCTGAGAAGTTAGAGAACTACCTATGGGTGTTGCAGAGGATCAAGTCTCTGCTGGTAGGATGTATGGAACCGCGCGTGATTTTAACAGACAGGGAATTTGCGCTAATTAACGCGTGTGAACAAGTTTTCCCAAAAGCGCATAAGTATCTTTGTCGGTTCCATATTCAACAAAATATTAATAAGAACAGCAAGAGGAAATTCTCTGACAAGCAGTGGAAAGAATTCGTACGTACATTTTGGACATTGTGCGAGTCTACGACCGAGGAAATATACAGGTATAACTTGGAAAACCTTGAAGCATAGCTGAAAGAAGATGGCCGTGAACGTGAGTATTTCTTACATAATTATGTTCAAATTTTATATAATAACAAAAACTGACTATTTACGTTTTTTAATTTCAGAGGTTTTTGATTATTTGATGAAATCCTGGTTGGATCCGTACCGTGAAAAGTTTGTATCTTGCTGGATTAACAAAACTATTAACTTTCACCAAACTATGACCAACAGGGTTGAGGGCATGCATGCAACACTAAAAAGTCACTTTCCAAGTCATCGCAACACACTGGATAAACTTGTACTGTATGTTGATCATGTTGTTGATAGACAATACGCCGAGATTAGTAGTAGCTTTGAAACAAGCCTCCGAAAAGTGATGAAGCACCACAAGGATCATCCCATGCTTGCAAATATTCTCAGAAAGGTTTCAATATTTGCGATTGAGCTTTTGAATATGGAACTAAAACGTAAGGAAGACGGGTTGAGAGCCTACGGTGCAAGCTGTGGTTGCCAACTTTTTACCAGCTGTGGTTTGCCATGTTCCTGTCGTTTGGAAAAGTTGGAAAATAACGGTAAATAATATTTTTGACCTTTGTCGTTATGATTTTGCCACCTAATTTGTTTTCGTCCACAGGTCAGCAAATCCGTATCAATTTGATAGACGTGTTCTGGAAGAAGCTTGACTTCAAGCCTGCAAGGACTAAGATAGAGGATATCGATGTAGACGCGGAATTTGAAAAATTGAAACGACAGATCGATCCAACACCCCCTCAAGTGAAAAGGAGCTTCTTTGAAAAGTTTCAGCAAATCCTCAATCCAGGGAACAATAACAAAAAACCTCCTGTTGTTCTGAAGAAAACTCGTGGTCGCCCAACATTGAAAACGCAGGAACAAAGGAAGGTTGAAGCCGATAGAAAAAGCTCGTACATTCCGTCGGAAGAAACTTGGGTCGAGGCCTCAGACGATCTTCCCCATCACAGCTCGTACGTATCATCCCAAGATTCTAGAAGACAAAAGAATACCAAACCGCTCAACCTACACCCTGATTTCCCGATGATCAAGCTCGGTCCTAAGACGGCTATAGCGATCCGCAACTACGCATCTCAGATTCCCAAAGTGATCCATCCATATAATGGAATAAGACATCACACGTAACCGATTTGATTCGGAACTTGCAGTATAGTCCATATATATTAAAAAATGATGTATAATGGAAAAAGCGTAAAATTTAGACTATTATCGACGCGTTTGTGAATTAAAAACAATTTTAAAAAATTTTAAAAAGGCCCAAAGCGCCCCGCTTTGACCTAAGAGGGGCGCTTTGCCCGGAAATTTGAACTGAAGCGCACCGCTATGGCCAAAGCGGTGCGCTTTGGTCCCTCATTTGGGCTGAAGCGGGGCAGTTTCTCCCCCATTTCATCAACAAACACAAACACACACATAAAGGTGCGATTACACACAGTTGGGCTACGATCTTATTTTTCAAGATTTCAACTGCTAAAAGGTAAGATCGAACATCCTTTATCGTTTTGGTTAAATAGTTATGTTTGATATTGTTTTGATTGGCCGGGTTTTGATTCGATTGCTGGGTTCTGTTTTTGAAAACGAAGAACCAAAGCGCCGCGCCGAGGCCAAAGCGGGGCGCTTTGGTTCATATTTAATTTTTTTATATTATTTGTTTATTATTATTTATTGTTTGAATTGTTTAATAATATTATTTGTTTATTTAAATTGTTTAATAATATTATTTGTTTATTTAATATTATTTGTGTATTTAAATTGTTTAATAATATTAATTGTTTATTATCTTTTATTTAATATTATTTGTGTATTTGAATTGTTTAGTAATATTATTTGTTTATTATCTTTTATTTAATATTATTTGTATTTAAACGTGCAGGGATGGATTCCGATCACGAGGAGGAGATTGAGCATATGGAGGAGGAGATTGAGCATATGGAGGAGGAGGTATGTCCGTACCTGCAGTTTCCGCAGGGGTCACGGGCGGCGAGGAGATGCGCTAGGTTGCGCACCGTGGAGATTGGGGGGCATGTAGGGATAGACTGGGACCTGCTGGAGACCGTGGGAGAGGCCGCGCGGACGCGTGATATAGTTGGACTAGATACTCCTTGGTCGCGCCTATTTCAGATAGCGATGGAGGACTCGTACCCTGAGCTTACGGTCGAGTTTCTTTCTACGTTTACATACGCGCCGCATCCGGCGGATTACGTGGAGGACCCGGATTTTCCAATCCACGAGTTTACATTCCGTCTCGCCGGTCAGCAGTTTCAGATGAGTGTGCGGGAGTTTGCTGTCCATACAGGTTTGTACACAGAGCCCGAGCTTGATACTGATTTATATACGCAGGCGGTTAGGGCGATGGACATGCAGACGCTTATCAGTTTCTGGAGGGCCATTTCCAGGGTTCCCTTTGGGAAATCCTGGCAAAAGGCCACCACCATTAGAGACCCATTGTACCGATACCTGCACCATATTATCGCGTCATCTATCGTGTCGCGGGGTACCAGCAGGGAGAAGGTCAACCTCAGTGACCTTTTCTTTCTATACTGCCTACTTCGCGGCCAGCCCTGCGATCTAGCAGCCTGCCTGGCAGATTACTTTGCCAGTGCATACCACCGGCAGCTCCGCGGGCAGCTGCACACTGGCTCATACATCACCGCCATTGCACGCTCGCTAGGGCTCGTGCCCGAGAATGATCCGGAGCTGTCCGATCCGATCCCGTCAACCAGGTTGGGCCGCGCGTCAGTATCTAGCATGCAGATCACCCGTGTCTTTGATGTTAGTCTGAGGTTTAGGGGCCGTGACGGGCATATTTGGCATGCGGAGGTGTTGCCGGAGGTCATCCCGGTTGTTATTGAGCTGAGGGATGGAGTGTTAGCCCCTCCTCATGTTCAGGAGGCCGCTCGGCAGGCTCAGCTACAGGCTCTGGGCCTCGATCAGTACCCGGGCCAGCCTCAGGATCAGGCTCAGGCTCAGGCTCAGGCTCAGGCTCAGGCTCAGCCTCAGGCTCAGCCTCAGGCTCAGCCTCAGGCACAGGCTCAGGCTCAGGCTCAGCCTCAGCCTGTATTCGAGGATCCGGCTCAGGAGGAGCATGTCGAGGAGATCCCGGTACCACCAGTTCAGCCACCTCCTGAGCCGCCACAGTACCCGCAGCACGTTTACGCTGACCTGCCTCCGGTAGCGCGTGCGGTGGCTCGGGACTTCGACCGGCGCCTCAGACGCCAGGGCGCACTCATTGACTGGATGGTCGAGACGCTCGTTGCTCTACGAGAGCTCGCCGGGTTGCCTCCACTTCCCCTCCCACCGTCCCCACCGCACGAGGATTAGCACCTTAGTTTGTTTGTATAGTGTTTTGTTATGTATTATGTACTCAGTTGTACCTTTTTGTTTTGTATGTACAAACTGATATATATATATATATATATATATATATATATATTGCAGTTAATCTTCTATTTACATCACGTTGGTTTTGGATTGTTTACGTTTAATTCTTATGGCTTTCTGTACATTTTATTTAACGTGTTCGTTTAATTTAACAAAATAAACTAGGTTAACAGTTTATAAAGACGCACTTATATTTTATACGTTCTATAAAAATAATGACGTAAAAAAACGTAATTATAAAACAACTATGAATTCTATGTAATACTAATATTTTATAATAATAATAAAAATCAAATACAATTTTTTCCTCCAAAAAACACTACCAAACTAACCCACATCCCACCTATTTCAAAAAAAAACAACACAAACTCATCTCCACTGGCCATTTGTCTTTTTGCACATCCAAAGCGCCGCGCTTAGGCCAAAGCGGGGCGCTTTGGGATATAGTCAACAGACAAGGTCTGAGTCAGACCTTGTCTGTTGACTATATCCCAAAGCGCCCCGCTTTGGCCTAAGCACAGCGCTTTGGATGTGCAAAAAGACAAATGGCGTGTGCGAATAGACCAGGCCATAAAAAATATTGAAAAGAAAAGAAGAGTCTAAGGGGTTGTTTGGTAGCCTCTTAATTACCATTCAGATGCTACCTCTTAATGGTTTAAAACATCTGAATGAATAAGAGGTAACCTCAAGTCTGAATGGTTAAGAGGTAACCTCTGAATGGTAGATCATCACATGTCACATTCTTCTACCTTCTCATTGGTAAAATTCTTAATGGTTCCATTAAGAGATAGCCTCTTAATGACCATTCAGAGGCTATCAAACAGCCCCTAAATAAAAGAGGCTAGGTTTAGACGTCTTACAAATTTTGGAGGCTTTTTAGAAGGTTGTGCCACATGTATGGGTTTAATTGGTTGTCAACGAGGGTCCCATGATTTTTTAAACGGCTAGGGGTTGGCCACTTCTTACAAATATCACACGTACTTGCTTGTTTTGCGTGAGTTCCCTAAACCTAGACTTTTCCCATGTATATTTTGGTGAATATAGGGAGTCAATGTTTATTATGGTGATTTCAGGGCCGTCTCCGAGAACGATAAAAAAAATTCGGGCTTCGGGCGAAACAAAAAAATTGGGCCCACTTATTATAATATAAACTCATCAGTTATAAATCAAGAAAGCACAATACAACGATAATTGGTACAAAATAAACAAAACAAACCAAAAGTGGTGTAGTTTGATAAAATATATTTATACACCCATGTATATATAAATATGTGATTCAAATTAGTGATGTTTTTAGGCATAACATGTCGTGTAATCTCACTTTATAAAACGTCAATATTGTTTTTAGAAAATGAATCGTTACAAAATCATTAACTAAAAATAAAAGTTAATCATGGGGTTTAAACTCATGACCTCAAGAATATAACCCTAAACATTAACCAATGAATCATATAATAATCTTGTTAACTAATCATATAATCATCTTGTTAACTAGATCAAACTGTTAATTAATTAAGTGGATCAAACTGTTAAAAAAATAAGTTGATTGATAAATAAAAATACAGGAGACTAATAGTTGAAAATTGTTTAAATAAAAATGCACAAGAGGAGATTGGAACTCATGACCTTGGTTTTCAAATTTGAGTGTCTTAACCATTGAACTAGCTTCATTTTTTGTTATTGAACTCATTTATTAAACATTTAACATAACGATGCTCACCTAAAAATCTAAACCTTGAAATTTTGTCTGGCCCTAGAAACCCTTTGGGCCTTGGCGTCTGCCGGGGCTGCCCAGCCCTAAAACCGGGCCTGGGTGATTTGTTATAATATTAATTAGGTGGGCCACCCCTACTCCCATCTTCTACCACCGTCACCATTATCACCTGCGCTAATCCCCACGTTCACTCTCTCACACTCCTTTATCTACAACACCTTCAAACCCCTCGATATTTCCAACTTAACCTTAAACGAAATCATATACATCACCGGGTATGAAATCTTAAAACTCACCAACTTCAGCTTTCAGGCAATTGGTCGGGGATTCTGCCCATGGCTTTATAGCCTAGTGACATTTTGGTGGTGGGATAAGGCTTTGGGACCAATAGGTCCTGGGTTCGATTCCCACAAGGGGGGTTTTCCCATATTTATTGGGTTTCCTCCTGAATTGGTGTGGCATTATGCCTAGTGGAGATGGATATGATCGGGTGGTTCCTCTGGTGGCACGATGATACTCCAGTGGTCCGTCAGTGATCCAAATTTGCCGTTCAAAAAAAAATGGTCGGGGATTCTACCTTCACCCCGTTTGTTCAAAACCCTAACACCAAAGCCGCCTTTTCATTCTCTACCACATTTGTGCTCTCCATCGTGACAAAATATAAATAGCTCAACGGCCATAGTTTAGCTTTCACAATTTCTCCAACCAAATATTTCATTGGATCTCAACCTAGTTAATACCTCAGACTCATCACCATTAATCTGGTAACACATCCTACTATGGTATAAAATGCATACCACCAAGAGCATCTGTGTAATTTTGTAAAACTAATGTCTAAATAAAACACATAAACCGCCAAGGATTAACTTTGTGTTGATATTGGTACCCCTCCCACTCATCTCTCTCCATAAATACATACATATATAGAAAGAGATAGAGTAGGAAATGGTGTTCCAATAAAATTCTGGGGTGTACGAATAAGATGACCCTATAAGAAACATTGTTATTTTTAAAAGGCTCTCATAAAAAACTTAATCAAAACATTAAGTATGTAGGGTATAAAAACATTTATTGATCAGACACAATTTTTAAACCTTAAGATGGTCTTTGGGTTTGAGTTTGGAAATGACTTATTAACTTGTTGACTTTTTCAAAAAGTCAATAAGTTAAAAAAGGGAAAATTACCAAAATGTCTCTTGACCAAGTGCATTTGCAAAATTGTCACCTTCATACGTCCTTGGAAGGTCCTCCCAGCTTCGGAAGCGTCCGCATTTCGCGTTTAAGCGTCCGCCTGTCACGTTGAAGCGTCCGTTCCCTTTCAAGCGACACGTGTTGAAGCGTCCGTTCCGTTACGCAATTGCGTCAGTCACCGACGCATGATAACCATAATTTTTTTAATGCGTCCATGTGTACGTTTCCGAGGCCTGGCCGACGCTTCCGAAGCCTGGACGACGCTTCCGAAGCCTGGACGACGCTTCCGAGGCCTGGACGACGCTTCCGAGGCTTGACCCCGACGACGCTCCCCCGATGTTGACCGACGCTTCCCGACGCTTCCGAGGCCTGGAAACTCAAAAGCCGTTTAACTTTTACCGTTGCACACATTTACCCCACTATATAACCCGTTCACTTATCACTTATCAAAACACCCGCCATTTTTCAAAAAATTGCAAACAAAATCAGCCATTTCACTAGAAAATCTGACGCCGTCAACGACCCCACAATGGCCACCTCCTGGACTGACGTTGAAGACATTGCTCTGTGCGAAGCATGGGAGCAGGCCATGATCGATCCTCCACGTCGAGGACACGGTGGGCTCTGGGTCCGTGTTCAATAGAATTTCGCCCAACTACGTGGTCCGGACCGTTGACGCACTATCCTCCAGGTTCCGTGTCCTGCGGTTGGAATGCGAGAGATTTGATCGGTATTTCAAGAAAGTGGAAGCAGAAATGCCGGACCTCGATGAGGACGATCAGAAGGAGGTGGCCCTCATCAACTACCGTCATGAAGAGAGACATGATTTCAAACATGTCTTAGAGTGGGAGGCTATTAGGATATGGTTTTAGATATAATATAATATTATGTGTTGTTTGTTTTTTTTTGTTTTTTATTATGTTATGTTTTAATGTTTAATATAAAAATTTTTAACTAAAAAATAACATGTTTTATATCGTTTAAAATTTGCTCCGTTAACATACATATAGTTTTTATAAAGAACATGCACATGATCCCATGTTAGAAATGTTTATAAGTTATAAAAAAATTGGACAAAGATACGGAACCTGCGTCGTTGGCCGACGCTTCAGAAGCTTCACGGACGCATTGCGCCTGAGGCGGACGCTTCAACATCGGACACGTGTCGCTTGAAAGGAAACGGACACTTCAACGTGAAAGGCGGATGCTTCAACGCGAAATGCGGACGCTTCCGAAGCTGGGAGGACCTTCCAAGGACGCAGGAAGGTGACAATTTTGCAAATGCACTTGGTCAAGAGACATTTTGGTAATTTTCCCGTTAAAAAATGTTTGGCATTGATAAAAGTGTTTTTTATTTTGCTTTTTGAAAAGAGATGAAAAGTTGTTTTTCCAAAATTCACAAAAATTAGCTTTTGAAATAGTTTTTAGCTTTCTGAACATAAAATTACCAATCTACCCCCACCCTTTACCAAAAAACCTCTGGTTTACACAAACACACCATCACCTATCTTCACCCGACCACCATCCACCCATCCGCTGCCTCTGCCAACATCACACCCACCGCCACCGCCACCTCACGATCGCTCCTTCCACCTTTACCCAACCAAAAGCAATTTTGGTAATTTTTTAGAAACTATTTAGAATTTGTATGAACTTAATATTTTTATGGTCTAATCAAGGAATTATAAATTTGCAAAAGCAATTTATGTTATATATTTTGTAATTTTTTCAAATTATCATTATTGTTCAAAAAAATTGTTAAATATATAATATTATACGTAAAAAATAATAAACTATTATAAAATAAGGGTGGAGATACAATAAGAAGTTTATTTGGCTAGGAAGGCTAGGAAGTGATCTTGACCATCCATTTAGATAATCAAGGGCTAAGATTAAATCAGGGAAATTGAAGAGAAGAAAATAGGCGCGTGAGTTTGTTTCGGGGCTAACTAGTCAATCCAAGCCAATAGTTTATCTCTCCTCCAATTCCCTCCATTTTTTAAACGTTAATAACTCTTTCATACGACATTATTTTTTTTATAAAAATTGCACCAAAAAAACGAGCGTTTTTTTATCTTTAAAACGAGTATACTATTGCTATATTTTCAAAAAAAAAAATTAAAACCCAGTTGCGTAAAACGCAATAGAAAAACCCCCAGTTACGTAAAACGCAATGAAAAAAAAAACATAAAAAATGACATTTTTCTAAAACGCAATGCACAAAAAACACAAAGAAATGACTTATTTGTAAAACGCAATGGTCAGAAAACACAAAGAAATGTCTTATTTCTAAAACGCAATAGCCTAAAAACTTAAAAGAAAATGTACTTCCTAAAACGCAATGGACTAAAAACACATAAAAATGTGTTTTTACCTAAAACGCAATGCACAAAAAACACAAAGAAATGTCTTATTTGTAAAACGCAATGGCCAGAAAACACTTAAAAATGACTCATTCTAAAACGCAATTGCCTTAAAAACAAAAGAAAGTGTTCTCTGTAAAACGCAATGGACTGAAAACACCTAAAAAAGTGTTTTACCTAAAACGCAATGCACCAAAAACACTTCAACAATGTGTTTTTCTAAAACGCAATAGCCAGAAAACACATAAAAATTTTTAGTTCTAAAACGCAATTGCCTAAAAACACCAAAGAAAGTGTTATCTCTAAAACGCATTGAATCATGACAATAGTTTTGTCTGTGCTGTGAACTGCCTGCCCCTTGGACCCCGCCAGGGGCTGCCGCCCCTGGGACCCCGCTACCAGGGGCGCTGCCCCCGGACCCCCGCCAAGACCGTAAAACGCAATGACTAAATCAAAAACCAGATCGTAAAAACGAAATTAAAGAATTTCTTACCTGGATCGAAGTGATTTCTTCAACAATTGACGAATTTTGAATGATTGAAACACTTATCAGTGCTCGAATCGAGTGATTATCTTCAAAATCACCGGAAAAAAACGAGATTTTGTATGAAATTAAACTGGGTTTTCTTCAAAAAAAGCTGAAGAACACGTTGATCGGGTGTTTGAATCATTGATTGGTGATGAAAATCGCACTACAATGTAGTGATTATTGAGATAGAAAGTGAAGAAATGGTTGAAGATGGTGGGTTTTGAAAATGCTGGGTTTTGAAGTTACTGGGTTTTGAAAAGGAAGAAGAAAGGGTTGGAATGACTAAAATACCCTTTTTCTTTATTTTAAATGTTGCCACATGTCCTAATCCTATTGCTTCCTACACTTCCTAGCCAAAATAAACTTCCTATTTGATATTTTCCCTATAAAATATATAAGAATATATTTTCTAATCATTTTACATCAATAAGGTATATCAAACACAAGTTATTGATTTATTAACTTTTCCCATAACAAAATCTATTTCAAAACCTATTTAAAAAACGCTTCTGTTGACAAAATCATAACAAGCAATCCTAACCACTTTCTAAGTACATTAGGCTTACTAACTCATAAATTACACAAAATAAATCATAAAATAATCTACTATTTCTCTCGTTTTGTTTTAGATTGAACCCAAAACCTACCTTTATTAGGCCATCCGTAGTCATAAAGCCCCTTGTGGGGCGTTATGCGACACGTGTCGTGCCACGTCACACGGGGGCATTATGGGGCGTTATATCACTAGAGCCTGTAGTCATAAAGCCCCTACCCATCATTACCTATTTAATAATTTTCAATTTTATTAATTAATATAAAAAAGATTGCTTAAATTTGATTGGTGGAAAGTTAAAAGAAAGAATGCATAGCGCCGCGAAATTTCTCGCGCCCTGACCCAATTTTTGAAACATAGCGCCCCTTGTGGCGGTGTGCCGGCGCTATACCGGCGCTATAAGGGCATACCGCCCAAGTATGCCGCCCCACTACGTTCGGACTTAAAGACAAAAGCCTCTCTTCTGACAAATAAGCTACCCCCACCTTTAACAAGTACATTTATATTTTTTTGAATGGTAAGGAACGATGTGTCAACCACCGACCACTGTGACATTGGGCGTTGTGGCCAAGGTCAACTATTCGACTGCAGCCAGCCCCTTGGCTCTCCCAGATACGCGGAAACCTGACCTCCACCCGCCCGAAGACACGGCAGTGTAATAATCGGTAAAACCTTGCCTCCCATCCAAGACGAACTAGCGTAGGGATGAGCAAAATGGACCCGGTACCGGTACCGAATTTACCGAACCGGGTACCTTTTCGGTACCGATTCGGTACCGACTTTTGACATTTTCGGTACCGGTTCGGTACCGGTCCGGTACGGTACCGGTACCCACTTTTGAGGATTTTCGGT